>JAVCKT010020156.1:32590-43064 GCA_032273925.1 Rhynchotus rufescens | reverse complement strand
CTGCTTGAGTGGGAAGGTTGGACTAGATGATCTCTAGAGGTCCCTTCCAACCTTGAATATTCTGTGATTCTGTGATTAGAAACACAATGTTTGCTTGAAAGGATGTGGGGCTTGTTATATTCCCCTCCTCTGGTTTAAAATGAGATATTGCAGTCTCTCTATTGTTGCAGAGGTTAATGGGTCTCATTGTTATTTGAGGTTCATATGGCATCAATAATTTATCATCTTAATACCTTCTGCCCCTGACTAATAGGTTGCAGGTACTTCTTTTCTCTCGATGGAGTTTAAGGGATTGGGATAGTGGAGGCAGTTGAACCTGGGTCCCTCACAGACAAGTCTAGTAGGGATTCTCTGAGATGCCTGAATGTACTTACCCTGCTGACAAAAATAACTCCAGGCACAATGACTTCCATGGCGGGTTACTAAATATATATCTATTTAGGGCATTTGGAGATATTTTTTTCCAAAAGATTGTGAATCAATGGGTGGACTACAGTTAGCCTTTACATTTTCTGATAAACTGCTGATCTTCTATAAGAAATGGTTATCTAAGAGACTGAAAAAATTATGATCATTTAGGCTAAGGTTGTTATTATTAGCAGCCTCCACTATAATTATGCCTACTGGTGGAAGCTGGTCTCAATACAATAATATATGGATCTGTTGCTTCTGAGAACATCTGAGTTGTGCTGAAATTGCTTATGTACGTTACCCACAGGCTGGAATGTGTTTTATGCTAAGGATTTAGACTAACCTTTTGAATGCTTTTTTGTAGTTTAAATGTGACCTGGAACAGAAGTGCTTATTTGGTAAAAGAGTATTTACCTTACTAGAGCTTACTTTGTTTCTGTAAAATATACGCTTTTTATCCTAATCTAGCTGAGCTCTCATTGTTTTGAGAGATGACATTACCTTTGCAATGTTGCACATACTTGCATAACGCAGTTGCTCCATTGGGTATGCTAAATCATCTCTTAAATAAAAACATTGATCTGTCCTTTAGAAAATTACCATGCTAGTGAAAATTGAGTTCTAATTGCCTTTTTTTTTTTTTTTTTGGTAAATTTATATTTAAAGTAAAAATAAGCTTAACATGCAGAGCACCCATGGAAAAATTTATCTGTCCTGCAAACAATCCAAGAGCTGAAGGACTGGAGTGTGCCAAGACTTGTCAAAACTATGACTTAGAGTGTGTCAGCCATGGCTGCATATCTGGTTGCCTCTGTCCAAAAGGGATGGTAAGCAAACTTAACTGCAAAAAATAAGATCGGATCCTATTTGTTTTCTTGTATTTGTTCTTTCCTATCAACAATCTTCTTGAAGTTTCAAAATATGTGGTTGTGAAGAATTCGACTATGACACTGTCAAATTTTGCCTGGTTTAGAACATATATATTAGAATAGGGGCTTTTTCTGTGTATTATAGTTTACCTGCATAGAAGATGAAGCTTGGTTTGTAATGGCAATTTATAACCAAATAATAAGGAAAAAAAGTACTCCTTTTTTTTGTGTGACCAATTCATATCCTTCTTCAACGTTCTTCCAAACTCCTCAGTCTAGCAGAACTTCTCCAGTCAGAAAGAGCGAGGCCGAGTGTGCTGTAAATACCAATACCAAACCTTCCTGCTCATTCCTTGACATTTCTCCATCACTCCTACTGCCTTCCTGTACTGTGTACCAAAGAGGGAGTTACTCGAGGGAAGAAAGAGGAAACTTGCTAAAATAATGCCCCAAAGTGACTTGAAGTTGAAAGTGGTGTGCTTTACATGCTCTTCTCACTAGTGGGATGCTTTCTGGGCTTCAAAAGTATTGTCTCCCACAGCCCTAAAATGTAAACACATCATTTGCTAAGATGGTGACCATGAATAGATTATCAGTTTAGAGACCTAAAGAACAGATTAAAGAACATTTCTTTTTTCTGTAATAGGAAATGGATCTGTAATTTTTTAAAAAGGATCTGTAATTTTTTTTAAAAAGGATTTCTGTAATAGGAAAAGTGTTTAGGATTGTCTGGATGGATGAAAAATCATGCATAGGATTATACCTGCTATGGTTGGGATAATTCCAGACAGTATATGACTAGAATACGGCTGGATGACATAGCATGTTCTTTCTAAATTTATGTGAGTGGTGCTTTTGAGTCCTATTCCCAGGAAAACTGCTAGAATAAGAAAGTTTGTGATGGAAAATTGAGATTGAAAAATTCCATTTTTGAATACCTTTGTGAATAAACTTCAGTTGAAATATGCCCTTATCTGATCAGAATTACCTGGACATTTTTGATCTATTCAAAGGGTCTAAGATTTGGATTCAGCTCCAAATTTGGTAATAGTATGCTGTGTGCATATTCACATAACAAATTCTCACAAGTATTCTACAGAAAAGACATTTCAACTTCATTCTAATTAACCCTCAGCTTTAATATAAAATTTCTTACTGTTTTCCTTTTCAGTACATTTGAACTATTCTTTCAAGGATTTTCTACAACAATTACTTGAAGAAGAAACATCTCTTTTCATTTTGGAATTAGAAATTGCAGTTGATTCTGGTGCTGTGTGAAACATGCCACTGGTTGTTTGTAAGATTTCTGTATAGAATTGGGCCCAATTCTTAAACCCTAGTAAAATAAGTACCTTTGCCCACTAGATGACAGTGTAGTTCAGTCTTCAAGTCTCAAAGTCATGATGGAATGAGCCAGTATATAAATGCTAGTTTATTTTAACCATTGCCATACAAAACGAGGATCAAATTCCATGCTTTTGTTTTATTGATATTGTCTGCCATGCATTAGACTCCTGGAGTTTGGCTCTATGGAAGAAGTGTACTTACTATTAAAGAGCAGTTTTGCCTTTTCACATGTAATCAAAGGTCCATTTGGCATCATTTGAGGGAGGCCTTCTGAATTTTGAATTCTGCAACAAGTCTTTGTGCTCTCAGTAGAGGCTGCCAAAGGTAAAGGATTTGGAGCAGTAACCAGCTTCTCCTTCTCATCCTGCCTCTCTGTGCCTTAAAGATGCTGTGAAGTCATGAATTCCATGTTTTGAGACTTGTACCGAAAGAGCTGAGCAATAAAGGGACAGATAAAAGGTGCCACTGTTACTTTTACCAGCCATCAGATGTGTCAGTCTCCCTGTTCTTCTGTAACCTGTTCAGTTTATTACAAGCACCCACAGAGGTAAACTACTTGTTTGTATGAATGAATGTCTGAGAGAAGTTGCAACTTAGTGGACATTCATGAGAATGTATATTTGTGCATATCATCTTTCTGCAAATAGCCTTTTAATTTTAATGAAGATTTTATTTTTGTCTATCTGTACAGGACCAAGTACAAATAATGAATGCTCATAGGTAGTTCATTAATGAAAGAATGAATCTCCTTGCTTCTATAAAACTGTTTTATGATCAGGAGACACATTTAAAGCTGTATAGTTTACATAAACATCTCTCCGGTGCAATTAGCAAGTATATGTAGCTGTTAAGATATAATTAAGTGCAGACTTGCACATATGCAGGCTTGAGTTATTCATCCTAAACATAAAAATCCATAACCCAAATCTGAACACATAGATTGACTGCTGGTTTTGAATAATCTATCTGAAAAAGAAAAAAAAAGAATATAATTAAGGATTGCTCATGAACAGCATACTGGAGGTGGCTGAATTTGTAGTCTTAGGTAGCTCCACCAGCAAATATAGTTTCATTCAAATAGAAAATTTACATGAAAAAAGGCAATTATTTATTTTTAAAATTTATTTTTTTTCCAATCAGAAAATGCAGAAGAAAACTATTTTATTTCATTTGATTTCTTTTCAATTCATCTTGACTTAATATTTTATTTTAGTTCGATCTATTGAAAATGAAAATATTCAATGCGTTCTGAAAAGTAATTTTTCTCTTTTTGACTTTGATCATCTGGACGGTTGGGGTGTTCTCCATATTTCTCACTTTTTTTGTAGTGCAGAAAAGATAAATCATAACATATGTGCAGAAGTGTGAGGAAATATATGTTTTCTCAGATTATTTTAGTGTAATCCATTTTTTTCCCATTGGAAAACATTAATACATATACAAATGGAGTGTTAACTACAATTCTGGGAAAATTTAAACAATTTCTAGATTTTAAATGTTGGATATAAAAAAAAATTAAAAAAAATCTTAATCAGAAAAAAAAAAAAAACCCCAAAACTTCCTGGTACATAGGTCTGCCTTAAAATAGTAAATTTCACACAATAAGATACTTCACGTAGTAAACTAGAGCTAATGTGGCTCCAGACAAGATTTTACTGCTAATATGACTCCATGTTTTGACTGGTCCATCCTAGCATATTTTTGACTTGCTTTTGTCTGCATAGAAACTGTACAGCACAGTTTTAGTAGAATATATATCCTAATGGGCTTTACTCTTACCCATTTCCTTTCCCTCTTACTTCCTTACTCTTTATTAACTTTGAGTTTCTATTGAAGCCTGCAGGCTTCTCAGAAGAAATAGAATGAGAATTTGAGCCTCAATTGACACAGAAATACTCACTAAAATTACATTTACCATGATAAATTCAGATTCAACCTCAAAATAGGGTAGTTTGTTTTGGAAGAATCTTAAAATCTGACTTCTATAATATTGACCTAGCTTTTAGAAGACTGTCAAGGCTTTAGAATTAATAGGACATGTCAGACAAAACAAGAAAATGGTGGACATTTCTGTCAGATCCCCGAACATCTCGCAGCTTTATCAACTTGTCAGTCATTCATAATCTCATGTACGGCCTCTTGGGAGCATTTTCTGAAGGGTGTGACATGGTATGAGCAGCAGCTATTACCATGTTGTGTCTTTTCTTGCGATTGCCTCTCCATACAATCTCAATCATATCAGGTAGTCTGAACTGTTTAGATGTCCTATGTTAAATGATGTTTGTTTATCCAATGTGAAATTTCCACAGAAAATCTGTTTGTTTCTGAATAAATCCATATGCATTGTAGTAGTACATGATATCTCTTTCAACAGATTTGTGTCATGAAGGTTTCAGAAAGAACAGCTTTTAAATATGGTATAAAATTAATTGGTGGATAGATAAGTGAAGCTATTTAGTTTTGCAGCAAAAGAAAATCAGTGTTTTTATAAAATTCCAGATTGGGTATTCATGTTCAAGTTTTAAAATCTCATCCAGCCACTCTCCATTGTTCAGAGAAGATAATCTTTTGTCTTTGTCAATGTCAATAGTTGTTATAACTTCAGCGTCTACATGTAAAAGCACTGCTTTATCCAGTTTGTAGAGCTGGAGATACACTGTAACTAGCTTTGTGTGGATGTGCTAGGAAGCAAGAAGAGGTGCTAATAGTGTTTTTGCTAGGCACAAACTTAATCCCAAATTCTGTATCCAGAGATTAGCTGTCAAGACTGTTGTGAACAGCATTGCAGCACACTGGAGAAATTCTGAAATGTAACAATAAATGTGAAGTTACATATTGCTTTTTCCTGCACACTACCAGAAAGAAAGCAAGAAATTAAGGGTCCTTTGAAAGGCCCACAGATAGTATCCTCTGCTCTGCTTTTTCCCCTGTCCTTAGTGGGGTCTGACTATGATGCAGAACTCCAGTTCAGACACATAGAAGAGTATTTTTTTTCTCCATCTTATTTCTATCAGCCTGAGTTTATTTGGCGTGTATTTTGGCATATTCTATTACCTCAGAATATGTGGAGCTGCATATACATGAATAATCTCCAGACTGTGATTTTTTTTTTTTTTGTAAGTAATTATCTGTGGGTAATTAGAGGGTTCCAGGACCCTCTAGGGAAAGATACATCTATTGTACTTTATTAATGTGGCAGTTCATGGAGCATTGATCTTATTGGACAAATGATTAAAAAGAAGAATATTTTTAATGGTTTTACTGAAAGACTTTAAAGTGGGAAGGTGATGATGTCAATTTTTGAAATAGGTGAATAGGCAATCTCTATATCATGAATCAAGAGCCAAACATAATCCCAGTTTTGCAGAGTTATATCCAAGTAAGAAGCAGCAGAGCCAAACTTGATTCTGTTAGACTGTCTAATACTGAACATCTTCGAAATCACAAAAATCAGATGAAAAAAATGGAAAAGTTTGAGTAACCTACAAATATTTTTTTTGTGGGAGAAATAGCTTACTGTACAAAACCAAACTAAGATTAATAGGGTAAAACTGAAAAAGGAAAATTGTTGCAACGGATAACCCTTAGCTGGAATGATGGGAAATAATGACCTATTTCCCAGTGTCAAAATCTATTAGAGGGTGTAATGATGTCTCAAGTGAAATGATCTTTATCCTGCCAACTAGGTAATGTGTAGACATTTGAAAGAATGTGAAAGATTACTACAATTTCCAGGACAGTGGGCTTTTTGGGGGGGTGACAAGGTCTGTTACAACAAAATATTAATTTCCACTTGGTTTCTTTTGGTTCTGCTGTTTTGCAACTCCCTTCAGTATTTCTCTTTCAGTTGTTGATCTAGTTGATCTCAGCTTTTGACTGCTCTTCTGCTAGGCCCTGCTTCAGTTTGCTATGGGTGAGATACTATTCACCGGCATTCAGATTAACCATGCCTATTTTCTCTTCCCCACACCCTGGTTTCAGTCCAGTTGAACTTTCTCATCATAAAGTTCTAATAATTTAAACTTTCTCATAGCTGTCTTGCAATATCTAAGGCTAGTGTTCAGTCACTGAAATAAGGCTCTGTATCCACAGTGCCATTTATATTAATGGCAAAAAACATTCAAAATGCTGCACCTTTCTTATCTCAGATTGTCTTCTGTCCTTTTGTTTATCCATATTTTCTTGTTTATATTCTCCTGTGCACTGATACATATCAACAGACCAATGTACTAATGAAATGTGTCTTTTGTTCAGGTGCGATATGAAAGCAAGTGTGTTTCTCCTGAGAGATGCCCTTGTTTTCACAATGGAAGAGAATATGCCAAGGGAGAGACAGTGACTAATGACTGCAACACCTGGTAAGCCACTTACACTGCATTTTTTTCTAGGCAAATAACATGATTCTAAAAACTATAATAATTGCTTGCTTTATATATATATATATATATAAAGAAGATATATATATATAGACATTCATATAAAGTCAGGGATTTCATGTTATACCATGTAAATAACAAGACCATCATCTTCCTTTCACTTGTGGCCTAAGTGCGATATTTGTCAAGATGTGCTTGGTACCTTGAAAGTAGGTAGTCCATGTGAATGAACTCTGTAGCTAGCTACTGGAATTGCTATCCTCTGCATCGCAGTCTAAATATAGGAACTGCTCTGGAGTGAGAGGGCATTTCTTATCTCGCCTGTACATCAAATTCACTCTTTTGGAGAGGTGCTTTGCTCTCAGCTTTTGCTTATATCAGGAAAGGTGCCACCAACCTTGAGGGTTCTGTATTCAATTCAAGAATACAGGTCATCCAATCATCAGTGATGTCGAAAATCTTCTCTATGGGCTTAGACTTCAGGTTCTTCGGATTATGCAACCTCTTCACAATTCTAGCACCTAGGAAGAGATTTCATGGTGTTCTATGTCTGAATGGAGTCAGATCAGAGAATTGACACCATAATTTATTCTGTGTGTTTTTTTCATGGATCTTTGAACAACAGTGATGTTTAAATGCCATGTTTTAAATTACTGGGATTAACTAGCATAAGTATGAGTATCATGTTTTATATTCTTATATGGAAATATTCACTTTCTATTTTTGGGTTTTTTTGTTTGTTTGTTTGTTTCTGTGCAGTTTCTTATTGCATTGTGGATCATGTATTACAATTTGACTTAGGAAAGACAGGTTTCAAGAGAAGAAGATGCAGGAGAAATTGAGGTTTTGTATAGTGCAACCTACATCGTGTAGAAGTGACTCAACTGAAAAGCTTTACTGAGGCAAAAACAATACACTGTTGTGAAATCTGAAAGATGCTCTTCACAAACAATATACATAATCTGTTTAATGTCAATCATTCTTGAAATTTTAAGTCTTAAATTAGTGATAAATACATTGGTTCTTTTTAGTAACTGCTTTTGGTTTTGGCAATGCCACTATAAAATTTCCTCTTTTGCATAGAATTTTTTTTAATATCAAGGTCTTGGTTCAATATCAAGGCTCAATATTATAGAAATTGTGGGGTCCTTTATTTTTCTCTTTAGTAAGATGCTTTTGTCTCATTTTAGGATTTTTTTCTTGAATATGAAAGTTAAATTGCAAAGTAGAGTTTTTTCAAATGGCAATAGAGCTGTTTGAACTATGTAGATTTAAAAGTTTCATGACAGTTTTCAGCAAATATCAAGTCAAATATGATTTTGAAGGTGGTACAGGAAATTACTTTTGCTTTGCAAATTAATAAGAAATGAGAGACCACATATCTTCCTTTTCTTTTGTTTCACTTTTTGTACCGCTGTTGAAGGAGTTCTCATTCTCACTTGTTTTTAGCCAGATGTGAACACCTGCAAACACAGTATATGATCCAGAGGTGTCAGATTTGGCATTTACATTCAACTTGACATATGGGAGACCTAATTCATGAACAGCGGAATGTCTCTAACTCTAAGCCAGTGGCAAAACTTTTGTTATGCTATGTATTGGGAATTCATAGGGTTCAGTGAAAAATTTATGAAGCAATACACAGCAGAAAATTACTAAACTTTATAATCTGTACACAAAATCTTGATCTTGCTATTAACAGAGTTTTAATAACAAATGGTGCCCTAGGTTTCATGTTACTGAAATGTCATTCTTTGGACAAAATGTATTAATATCAAGTATTTTCAAAACTCAGTGATGAATACTTGTGGGTTAGGATGCTACATTGGGACAGCAGAGAACACAGTTCAGTATATGCTTTTGCTATGGTTTAGCGATTTGATCTTGGGAAAATGCTTCAGGTTCTTTGTCTCTCCATTTTCACATCCATAAAGAAGGGATGGAATTCTGTTTTCCCTGCCTTTACAGAGGTTGTATGTCTTGATGAGAAAATCGGGGTTATTTGTCGCTTGGTGTAGTTTGTCATTCTAATCAGAGTCGTTACTCTGATTAGAAATTCGGACTGATGTTTTCCGTCATTACATCCTGAAAACTGTCCTGACCTGAAGCAAGCTATTGCTTGTTAGATTATACCATATTGTGTTAGACTGTTAGATGCTGTGTCAGAAGCCATTCTAATGCACAAAAAATAAACAACATAGGAAAAAGTGAGGAAAACTTCTGCTTTGTTGTCATTTTTTAAAATTTGGTTTGCTTAGTGTCTTGCTAATTATTAAACTTGCTAAATAACTGATCAAAAACCTATGGATGCCAAAGGAAAAATTCCCTTTAATATCTTCACTTCCTGCAGCAAGAATTGCAGGTCTTCTGGTAATGGCTGTTTTGACTGTTTAGCTCCAATGGTGAAGGCTATGGGCCATAATATTTTTTTCATCTATCTCTTACACTGAAATCAATGAAGTTACACCAGTGTAAGAGAATTAGCCTTCTTGCATTTTGAGTATCCACAGGTAACCATGAGTTGAAGTGCAAAGGAAGGAGTAAAAGCAGAACACGCTAACAACAACAGAAAAGCAAGCTGCCCCTTTCAACATCACTATTTTTGTATAACAGCAGTGCACTTGAGCTACTACAGCAGTGGTGATGTAATGATATAAAAACTGTAAAGACACTTCTGAGTTTGATTTCTCTTCAGAATTCTGCACTCTTGAGAAGCCAAGATAGCATTTAACTTTGCTTTGTATATCAGGAATGCTTGTGTCACTGCTACTGTCATGAAAGGTGAGAGATTTAGCCTGCAGTCGTATTCTTGTGTAGCCAAATGTGAATTCTCCTGTAGAGTGGATGCCATAGTCTGACTACTACAATAGAACTGTCAGGGCAATATCTTACAGCTTAGGACATCTCTCTACACATGTCTACCTATGTAGAAAACAAGAAAATTATCTATCCATGTATGTATTTTTGTCAGATTGTGAGGTAAGATCTCCAATTGCTAGGTCAGGTAAACTATCTTTAAGATTTTAGGAATGCAAAAACCTTATTGGAAAAGGGTGGTTTTATACTCAAGTGTGTAATCTGGATAAAAGCCATTGGGCAGACCGAATTACAGTTTTGAATCACTTAGTCCCAGAGTTGGTTGCTACAGTAAACAGAATAAACATATGTCCTCTGGCATCAGTTACATATTAAATCTACTACTATTTTGGCTTTCTACGAGGAAAAGGAAACAGTACTGCAAATAAAACAAAATCAGTGATATTATGCTTCATATTTAACCTGAAATGGTCCTTAGAGTGTAATAGAAGTGTTTTGCAAAGGCATATTTTGAGCACAGAAGGATATCCACAACAAAATGCTAATAGTATTATGAAATATTCCAGAAGGCTGCATCCACAGAATCACAGAATCACAGAATCACAGAATATTCAAGGTTGGAAGGGACCTCTAGAGATCATCTAGTCCAACCTT
>JAVCKT010020156.1:11025-25115 GCA_032273925.1 Rhynchotus rufescens | reverse complement strand
AGGAGGTCTACAGATGGAAAATTCATGCTTTGTATTTCTTTTCCCTGCAAGGATCAAGTGTGTGGTCTATGTGGAAATTTTGATGGAATTCAAAACAATGATTTGACCAGCAGCAATGAACATCTTGAAGTAGATCCAATCGACTTTGGGAATTCTTGGAAAGTTAATCCATACTGTGCTGATGTCAAAAAGGTAATTTTGAATGAGCTGTGATAACTGATTAACAGTGGTATGGTGTCACTCAGACAAAGGCTTTTGAAGAGGATAAAAAATATAGAAACAAACTTATGCCAAATTTTTGCTGGACTATATTTTTTTTTCTTGAAATCTAGTAAAACATCACTTATTTAAGGCCTCTTTGTTTTAGAGTGTGGTACAGTCTATTATTAGAAGTTGTCAGTCTAAGAAAGTTTGCCAGCTAGAAATTCAGGTATGACTGGAAATCTCATTTTAGAGTTCAATCTAAAAAAGAAGTTGCAATTTTCAGACAGGAGGAATTCATACTGTTTCTGTCCATACTTCTCTGTCCATACTTCTGTATCCCAAATCTTAGTCTATCTACTTTTGAACTGTTAAATATACAGATTGCTTACTTTCTAAAGTGTGTTCAGTTATTACTTTTAGAGCATGGAGGCTTCTGCAGAAAAAGCAAGATAGAGTGGTGAATCAACAGTGAAGGCAAAACCTTACTTCTATGCTCCTGATTTCAGAGGGACTACCTCTGACTTCAGAGGGATTAAAGTCTATCTGGAAGTATCATCTAAGATACCCCTATTATGTGATTTTACAGGGTACAAGAGCCATGTACACATGCAAATACACTTCTTTTTGTTTGAGTAGAGAATTTTCAAAGGATCAGGTTGAATTTTTGCTGACAAAACTTAGTTGACACCAAAAAGTAAGAGGAAACAACTTGAACAATATAAGCGCATTGTTTTGACTGTTGCAAAACAGATTGCTTTAATTCAGATGAAACTGAAACTTCTGGCTTGAAAGTTTGCCTAAATTTTTAGGCAAATATTTTTATGAAAATAAAATAAGCATTCCTTTAGAATATCTAAACAGAAAATAAAATGAAATGTTTATGTCTGATGAAATTAATTGTTTTAGGTTATTTTGATAACCAAGTGCAAGTGTGTCGTAGCCACAGTATTATCCTGTTAAATGTCTTTTCTGTTTTTTTCGGAGGGAAGGGAATGACTTGACTGGAGCACAGGACAAGTAGCAATAATGAGCAGTGGTATTGCTGGGCAAAACTGGAGACTACTTGGTTAAATTTAGTAAGTCATAAGTAAGTTGTAGGCAATAGGACACAGCATAGACTCTGCAGTATCTCTCTTTAATAAATACTTTGCCAATTACTTGTGCTCCTTGTCCTTAATTGTTAGCTAAATTAAATTGGAGAGGGGAAGACTTCTGAGCTATTTCTCTTCAGCAGTGGCCTAGGATACTGGCTGCTGAAGATGCTCACAGGCCATCTGGAAAGCTGGAAAGTGATAATTTTTCAGAATGGATGTTTGGTACAAGATTCAACTGTCATCAAAATACCTGTATGTTAAAACTGCAACATACAAGAAAGAGCTGGGGAAAATATAGGAGGTGCCTTTCTCTATTCTGTGTTTGCAGACAATTGCAGGATTTGTTCCTGCAGTACAGAAAGTTGAAGCTTTATTCATATTTGTCATGAAAAATGTCTAGTTTTTGTGGTTCTCCTATAACAAACTGATATGGTCCTAAAAGTCTTGAGTTCCTGAAGATAGGACCTGAGGACTAATACGATGTATACTTGTCTCATCATATTAAGCCCCACCAGGAACAGACCTTGGTATCTTCACTGTGCAATGGCAATGTTGTGAAGCAGGTGATGGTAGAAACTTCATGCAGCATTTTGTCTGGAGAACTTTTTGAAGAATGTAAAAAAATCGTAAGTATCGACATGTTTTGCATCCTTCTGTTCTGCATGATCTGTATTGATACTCTTGAGAGCTGCTGGGAAAAGTGTTGGTTGTATTAATGGCAAGTAAGTGTTAGAGGAGACTAAATGATGGTCTCATCTCTGACTATGGCCTGTAGCTAATGCTTCATGAGAAGATGCAGAATATTTCCTAGTGGAAAGCTACAGAATAACTTGTGCTTGAAGTACATTTTATTTTTAAACTTCTACATGACTGCTACATGAAGCAATTGAGGTTTTTATTTTTAAATCTCACAGCTGAGCTAATATAATGCCATTCTAACTGTGTTCTGCATTGCAACTTCAAAGCTACGTAAGAGGATGTGAACAGAGCACAGAATAAATAGTTACTCATATGGGGAATAGTAAGACAATAACTTTGTGAACTTAGCGTATTTTAGTTCCTGCTAACATAAGCAGAGAGGGTTGCATTGATTCATGTCTTTTTTCCAGCAGAGCAGGCAAACCACCTCCAGGTTAAATAAGTCTAGAGAAATGAAATGAGGAGAATCAATGAGTGTACTATGACATATATTTATTTTCTAGGTGAATCCTGAGCCATATGTAGATATTTGCATGTATGACACCTGTGCTTGCGAATCAATTGGAGACTGTGCTTGTTTCTGTGATGCGATAGCAGCCTATGCCCATGTCTGTGCACAAAAGGGTGTCATTGTTCAATGGAGATCACAAACCCTGTGTCGTAAGTGTCAAATGGTTGAAGAAGATTTGGCAATGGCCTTGGTGGGAAGTAAACTGAAAAAGATTCAAACTCTTAAACAACAAACCTAGCTATGCTAGACTGTTCTCACTGAAGTTCAGGGGAATTCACTCCTATGGGACTGGGATAGCAAACATTTCATCTTATTTTTCTATTTATGTTCAAAGCCATACCTGGAAAAGCAATGCCTCAGGAAATCAATATAATAGACTGTGGAAAAAAATAGAGAAAGAAAAAGCTTCTATACTTTCTTTAAAAAAATTAAGTTGAAATTTTGTAGGTTTTTTTTGCAATTGTTTTAACAAAAAATTAGTATCTCTGTTATACAGGAAGTATTTCATTAGATGAAATCAATGTACATGGCCTGCCTCTCATGTGGTAAAAAATATCCATATTTCTATTTAAAGAAATAGATCTTTCTCTATACGTATGTCATCTGCCTAGTACAAAATTAGATGTCATAATTCTAAGAGACATTGTAAATTCAGTCTGGTTTGATAATTTTACTGATTCTTTCACAATGTAGCACAAAGCTGTGAGGACCTAAATTATCAAGAATTAGATTATCGATGTGAATGGCGATACAATAGTTGTGGACCTGCTTGTCCTATAACATGTCAGCACCCACAGGCTTTGGAGTGTCCTCTACAGTGTGTGGAAGGATGCCATGTGCACTGCCCTGCAGGTAAGTCAGCCTTTTGCTTTAAGTGGTTATCTTTCCTACACTACCTCTTCTTTTTTCCTGCAGGTTCCTATTGCAGGAAAAGATGTTTTCTGGTCCAGAAATAGTCACAGATTTGTACAGCTGGAGATCAAAGAAGAGTTAGATATAGCAATTAATTCTTTAATAAGTTTACTGCGTTTTCACCATAATTTCTTATCTCATCTGATATGGCAGCCAGAATGATCCTAGCTTTATAATATCTTCTTCTTTGTAATTCAAGACATCTCTCTCGTGCCCTCTGGTGCTCCTGTTGTCACTCAGACAGAAATTTCCTTATCTCTGTAAGTTGCTGGGAAACAGAAAGTTGATATGAAATCCACACCAGGATTAAAGTTTGTGAAACAAGCATGGTGTGTGGAGGGTATGCAGTGGTGTTTAAAGGAGGAGAGTGAAATGCTGCTAGCATGAACAAGAAAGGATGGGAATAGGGTGACAAGAAAAGAAGATAAGAGGAGGATTAGTGTTGTTGTAGTTGTTAACAAAGTGGTCAAGTAGGTCACGTCATGAATTTCTGCTAGACACTTATAAAATCCTTTCTCTTAGAGCTGCTACTGCGGCAAAGGAAACCTGTTGCCCTGACCTGCGTACAGCTACAGGCCTTCTGGTGCTCCCTGGAGTACCTGATAGGCATCCACTACTTACAGCTTAACCTCCCCCACTGACTGTGTCTTAGAAAGCAGAAAAGGAAAATTGAAACAGGGGGGAAAAAAGAAAGACATTTACTAAAAGGTGAGAAGAGAGCCTTCTTGGATAGAACTTCATATAATTATTAAATATGGTGCTTGAGCTTTCAATATTCAGGTAACAGGTATGTAAATTGTCTGGTACTAGTGAAATCAATTAATATACATGTAAAAAGGAAAGTGACATTTTCTCCTGGCACTCTTGAGGTTTAATTTAAAGATATGTTCACTTTCTGCACAGTCTGTTGGAGATTATGTTCTGATTTATGAGTTTCCAATGTCTTACCAAAACTTTCCTCATGGATGAAAGAAATACTTTGTGTCAAACTTGTAACAAGCATGACACAAGCAGAATATTCAGAGGATTTTAATATAAATTAGAAGCCTTATCATGTGTTTTTTTTGTAGCTCGATCAGCTTTGCAATTCATGAAAACTTGCTTTTTTATGCTGCTGTTTTTAAACAGGGGAAATACTTGATGAACTGTCCCTGACTTGTATCAGTCCAGAAGACTGCCCTGTGTGTGTGGCTGGAGATGTCAAGATCCCACATGGAAGGAAAATAGTTTTAAACAGAGATGATCCACAGCACTGTCAGTCTTGGTACGGTGGATATGTATATGCAGTCAAATAGCATGCCTTTTGAGTAGCATGAAGGGAGATGATGTGCATAACCATAAATAAGTTTTGGGATTTTATTTTAAATATACCACTGATGATGAAGTTTGGAAACTCTTTGTGTCAACAGCCCTTTTCATGTAATCTAAAGCTGAAGTTCTTTAATGTTGACTTGGATTATTGGTTGCCTGTTGAATTTAAGTAACTGAAACCCATAAATTCCTTTGAAAAATGACTACTCCCATGTGTAGGTGGTCCCACTAGCTTCATTTGTTCCACTTATTTTATCTAAGGTATGATTCAACATCAGTAAAGTCATGAGAATCTTCCCTGTGTTAGTGCTTAAAAATCCTACATATAGCACAAGATTTGAATGTGCAGTAAGTTTAAAACCTGATGAGATTTTTAGCAGCTGGAAAACTGCTTAGTGACATTGGAAAAATAATTTCTCCAAGTTTTTCACCTGTTATCCTGTGGCCTGATCCTATGTGCATGCCTTGCCAAATACAATGAAATTAATGTCATGGACCATGCTAGTTTATGAGTTTCATTTGTAATGTGGCAGAAACCGATTTTCATTCTATATGCTGCCCAGTGGCATTTTTCACAAAGACCTATAGTATCTGAAAGCCTTCTGTTCTCCAGATGTTCTGCCCTCTGATGGATACTTTCAGTAGTCACAGTGATATAAAAGTGTTTTCCATCATGTAATTTGACCATATTTAAGAGCAACTGTGTTGTAGTACTGCAGCAGCTATTGGGCCAGACTAAGACCTTTAATCCAAACTTCTTTCAAAGAAGCTCTGAATGGGTATAAATTTTGCAATTCTGTCCTTTTACTGTGGCTAGCTTAATTTTGTGTTATAAGCTCACGGCATGAGGCTGTTTAGACAATCAATTAAAAACATATTTTTTTGTGATATATGTGATAAGCCTTGAATTCCATCAAAAGGTCAAAAAACAGTCTCCATAAATGAGTCTCTGTTTCTTAGTTGTTGTAATCTTTAATAATAATTTATCTTAAATGTTGATATGATGCTCTCTGCTCATGAATGATTTCAGAACATTATGAAAACTTATCTCACTAGGGAAACATCCTTTTGTATAGCTGTCACCTAATTTAGATGTCTACACCATCTGTACAAACAATAGGAAATACTGCACAAAATGAATTTTATAGGAAATATCCAAAGGAAATTGGAAACTAGAAGAATCTCATTCACATTAGGATTAAAGTAATAAATCTTATGTTGCTATATATTAGTGCCAAAGTTATCTGTTCATTCTTCAATTAAGAAAATTCCAAAAGCAGTTGGGATCCCAGGATCCTCACGTAGGGTGCCTTATGTAAAGCATACATTATTTCCCAGTAAATGGCATCTTATTCAAGTATTGACTCTTTTAATATATATGTTCAGGGTTTCTTTTCTGTGCCTGCTGGTGGTGAAAACTGCCATTTGTTGGTCCTTATTATTTCATAGACTTCACCTATTCTTGATAAAGTTTCTTAGACTGTCCAGTAGGATAAGGAAAATATATGGACAGGGCGTCCAGCATCTGGTGTGTGAGTGCAATGATGTCCTTTGCTTAGATGACTAAGTCAGAAGCCTTACACAACCAGAATTTAGCAAGGCAGAAGTATTGTAGCCTTGTTAAAGCCCAAGAATAGATTATAGGCAAAGTTCCAAGAGATGAGGGATAAAAGAGGTGAAAATTCTTATGGAGACAAGGAAGAATGAATATTGGAAAAGACTCAAGTTAAACTGTGAGGTGAAAAGAAAAATGTGTTAATGAAGATAAGCGGAATAGGGGGAAAGAAGAGAAATAGGAAGAAAGAGAAGGAAAAAAGAATTCCAGATAAGATAATATCTTATAATGTCTTATAAATAATGTCTCTTATAATTTAATATGAGAAAAGAGATTAAGAATGAGAAGCAACAAAGCAAATTAGAGGAAGATAACACATAAAAAATAGTGGAAGAACATACACAAGCAATACTTAAGAGAAGTCGGAAAAACAAAAACAAGAATACATATTTAGAGGTAGAAAAAAGCTGTTTTTTCAATCAAATGAGCAAGTCAGGATAAACCTAGCATTCTCACTCAGCATGCTGATTCATATCTATCTAAAAGCATCTAAAAGGTGACACTGGAATTTTGTTTTATATTAGCTAGACCCAGGTCATGTGATATTTTTCATCCTTGTGAAGCAACCCTAATCTGCCAGTAAAATTCAGCAATGGCTTGTGTGACCACGCTGCTCAAGATTCTGATTTCCAGGCACATTTTGCACATTATGCCAAAGATAACTATAAAAAAAAAAAGCTTTCTCTGACAAACACACAATTCTTTACATATTTTCTTTATTAAAACAACTAAGCATAAACAGTTCATCCTCTTAAGAGATACTCTGAATGAATGTTATTGGATTTGGCTCTACAAAGTCTTGTAGAGGTACCTTGTAGAAGTTTGTCTAGGGTAAAGGAAGAGGAGTTGTATTTTGGATTTGTTTTGTTTCTGAGATGTTTAACCTGTTCTGTATTAACATCCGTTTATTAGATGCAAGTGATATGTTATTATGAGCATGGATTTTTACATTTAAGTTTGGTGCTTCTTGTAGCCTATGTGAAGGGAAGAACTTGAGCTGTGTAGCCTGTGAAACAGCAGAAGAAATCTTAATACCAACAACATCTGCTCCAGAGGAGGACATAGAACGGGCACCCAGTGAATACTCATGCAGCAAGATGATGGACTTGGCCTTTCTAATCGATGGCTCCAATAAACTGTCAGAGGAGGACTTCGAACAGCTGAAGACTTTCATAACAGGCATGATGAAGGAACTCCACATCTCTCAGAAGAAAATCCGAGTGTCAATTCTGGTGTATAGGGCTGGCCCCACCATTTATCTTAGCCTAAAGGATATCAGAACACAGTCCCAGATGAGAAAAATTGTCCAAAACATAAAGTACACAGGTGATGAGGTAGCATCTGCTGCTGAAGTCCTTAAATATATTGTGTTCCATGTATTTGGAAAAGCTGAAAGGACCAATGCTGCTAGAATTGCTGTGTTATTTATAGCAAGCAAGTCTCCAGGAAAACTCCGTAGCATCCTTACAGCTTTGAAGAATAAAAAAATAACAGTAATACCTGTGGGCATTGGACCTTATGTTAATGTGGAGCAAATCAAGTTCATTGAAAAGCAGTCACCAGATAACAGGGCCTTTCTGTTGAACAATGTGTTGGAGCTAATGGATAACAGGGATCTTCTGATTGATTATCTGTGTGATCTTGGACCTGAAGAAAGTCTTCAGTTACCAGCAACATCCCCACCACCAGTATCCAATATCACATTTCCCCAGAGGGAGCTTACATTGCCACCACTCTTTCCAGAAAAAGCAACTCCCAAAAGGCTGGACATTGCTTTTATTTTTGAAGGATCTGAAAATGTAGGGGAGAAAAATGTTAATATGACCAAGAAGTTCCTTGAGAGAGTAATCTCAGGAATAAATGTAGGAACAGAAGATATTCATGTTACAGTCATGCAGTATTCAGACACTGTCACTCTGGAGTATTCCTTTAAGGAAATACAGTCAAAGGAAAATATTATTGAGAAGGTGAAGAATATACCCTATCAAGGAGGGAAGGCTACCAACACTGGGAATGCCCTTGATTATATTTCCAAACACACATTTACACCAGCAAATGGAGGCAGACAGGATGTGCCACACTTGGTATATATGGTGTCATCCAACCCTTCCACTGACGTTATTAAACGACCTCCCAAAGCCATAAATGTCATCCCTATAGGCATAACCCCCAATGCAGATATCCAAGAGCTCATAAGAATCAGTCAGCCTAACAGGCCAATAGTCTTGCACAGTTATGGCACACTTATTGAAGAAGCACCTGAATTAGTACTGCAATCATGTTGCTCTCATGAACTTTGGACAGAAATTCCAGGTAAGTTGGATATATTTTCTATGTAATTTCCTTTTTTCTCTCCTGTCTCATCCATTCTTCCTCCAAACCACTGAAATGGTTCCTGTATCTCATTTGATAGCTTGTATTGAACTTCCTCTTTTTAAAAAGTTCTATCTATTTTTCTATTTCCCTGAGACTAGAATAGTAAAAAAGCAAGAATTAAAATGTCTTTGTCTTCCATTGAAAATAAATCTCAAGGCCCTCAAAAAGAAGCATTGCTTTGTGTTTCAACTGGTCATTATCCTGTTTTCTTTTCCCAGATGCAGATATTGCTTTCTACTTCTGCCATTTAACTAATTTTGATTTTCATGTATAAAGTTTTCTTTGTAAGCTTTATAAGAAAACTTACAAGAGTATCTCTCTTTTTTTTTCTTTTTCTTTTCCACAGAGTTTTGCAACAAACCAATGGATGTTATGTTTCTTCTGGATGGAAGTTCCAATGTTGGATCATCAGAGTTTGAGGAAATTAAAAACTTTGTACAGGCATTTATTGAAACTGTTGAGATCAGTATGTATTTGCGTTTAAACTGAAAACATAAAAAAAAAAAATTAAACAAAGTAAAATAACATTTCACTGAAATTTTCAATTTTTATATTTACCTATTTACAGTCCAACTCCACAGAATATGTTTAGGTTTATATAAGGGAGTAAAAGTAGTCAATTCTGACAGTTTCTTCCCTATCCGAAGGTGTTCCAGTGCAGGCCAAATAAGGTTTAATACCTGATTTAGTGAATTATCTGGTGAGGAATAGCTTAAACAACAGCTCTTTTGGCAAAAATACCAAGGAATGGAATTTTTTAGCTGAACTTCATGCCAGAAAAGCAAAATTACATGTTTGTTTTTGGTTCAGTTTTGGGTTAGATTCAACGGACTTTAAAATAGTAGTTCAAGGTTGCTTCTGATTCAAAAAAAAAAAATAGTTCAAAAGGCTTTTAGTTCAGGTTCGATCTAAGTGCAAGGCTTTCCTCTTTGGGAATTTCTGGTTCTGGCGCGCCCTTTTGAGCTAACTGAAAGCAATATGTTCCTAATATTCCTAAGATTTATTGCCTGACCCATATCGGATGAGATGGACTTTCTGAAAGTGTTGGATTCGCTGAGCATGCTGAGTATGCATGAGCATGAGCATGAGCATGATGGAATGCACACCTCTGTTTTTGTTGCTCAGCATAGTTTGCAGGATGCTACCTCTGCCGCACACAGACGGAGGGACCACATGGCACGCACAATAAATTAGACCATGGGGTGCCTTAGCACCAAGTAGAGCTACATGGTAGGGACTATGGTAGGTGCAGCATCCTCTGTTTGTCCAGCTGGACTTTTTTTAACAAACCTGACCAGATCATAATTGTTTTGCCTTTTCAATCTAGTTTTGAAAGAATAGAAATATGGTTATCATCTAGCAGGGGCTATTGCTGTGGGTGCTTTGCTACTGGGTATTAATATACTTGTATCATACCAGTGCCTCCAAAAGAGAGTTACCAACACCTGTACAATTAGAGAGCTCACATGGAAGATGAACGTAGCAATAAATAACTAAGCAAAAAATAAAAATATAGACAATTTATTTTATGCAAGCTGATTTCCTTATCTTTGAAAACTGTGGTACCAAATGTTACATAATTAACAAGAGAACAATAATAATGAAATTATGAAATGAGTTCTCACTAGAATCTTTGAGAGAACTGTAAACAAAATATGAAGTATAATGGATACATTTGTATGCATGCTATGATTAAGTGTATGAAGTCATGCTTAATTTTACTTTGTTCATAAATATTTTACAAAGCATTAATTTTAAAAAAAGAAAGAATACATTGCATACATGTTACACATATCTTCAGTATATGGTGGAGGCCATTCTGACACCACTAAGAGGTACAGTTTTTTATTGTAAACAATGTATTGCCCAGCTGAATTTTACACCAGGCTAACATTTATTAAATATTTATACCAAACCTCCTACTGTCTTATGCATACTTCTTAAATAATACTTAAGCAAAACTAGGATATTAGAGAATAGCAGACTTTGGAGGTTCTCTTCATGCCCTTTATAGGTTGTGTTTCCTGGGTACACTGTCCCATGCAGTAGCTAAATGCATGTGACTCAAGTAGTTCATGACAGAGGAAAATCTACAAGAGATAAAGTCATCTCAGGAACCTGTCCTAGGTAGACAAATGGGAGATCATAGAATTGTAAAATCAATAAGGTTGGAAGGGACCTCTAGAGATCATCTAGTCCAAGTCCCCTGTACACACAGGGTCACATAGAGCAGGTTACACAGGATTGTGTTGAAGCAGGTTCTGAATATTTTCAGAGAAGGAGATTCCACAACCTCTCTTGGCAACCTATTCCAGTGCTCGGTCATCCTGATCAAAATACAACCCTAACAACACGATGTGCACATAACAAAGTGCTGTTTAGGCAGTTTTAAAATGGAAAATAAATGATATTTGGGAGCCAATAAAGTGAAATTCTGCAATTATGGTTGGGTTGAGGTAAAATATTGCAGACTAATGCCTGATAGAAAAGCAACTATTTTCACCAATACTTCTTTTTTCTATGAATTTTTCAGTTTTGATCTTCTAATTGAAAATGCAGCTTTCACATTCTGATAGAAAATCTCTATCTAGCTGCACTTAATGTAAAATGCAACCATAGATTGTGCTTTGAATTTATTTTAAGTCATTCTTAGGCATTGCTTGAAATTTTTTGTTTTCTGCTTTATGTGTCAGGCAATACTTCAATTCATGTGTCAGTTCTCCAGTATGCCAGGGAAAATACTCTAGAAATTTCATGGAATATGCCTCAAGAGACTGAAAAACTTGTAGAGATGGTGCACTCAATTCAACAAAGAGAACAAGGTCCTACTAAACTAGGTAAGTGATTTTGTGAATGTTGATTTTTAAACAAGAGGGATTGAGGGAAAGTAATACTAAATATAGCCTGGCCCTAACCAGTTTTTATCAGTGCTATTGTGTTAGCGTCCTGTACTAGGGCTATCAATCCATTCAGTTTACACTGTAGTCTTTAATGTATAGTCTGCCAGTAAATATATGTATTTACTTATTAGTAAAGAAATTTGATTCTAATAAAAAATATCTGTTGGTTACATGAATCACAGTTTACCATAATGCATTTTGGAAAGAAAAAGACCATTTTTTTTTTAGACTTGAAATAATTCTTAGGATTTGCATTCATACTCTTTCAGACAAGCAAATTGAATTAAATTATATAGACTTTCATCATTATCCATTCAGCACCAACTAGCTCATTAGACTTTTAGCAGTAGAACTGCTTATGTCAACTGTCCTCTCTGGATGTTTATTCTTCCATACTATGCAAGGATAATTGATGTGATTGATTGAAAAATTACATATCAAAAGATTTTTTTTTTCTGGATGATTGAGTTCCTTCATCCAGATTTCTGTAACTGCAAAGTCCCAGTGTGCCTTGAGCCGGCACAAATTTATGCTTTGAGCCAGGAATGGTGTCAGGAAGATCTGTGACTGTCTAAGTTGGCATCTTAGCTGAAAAATTTCTTGTGAAACATCATCATCCGTTCCAGAAAACTGCATCCTTAACATGTCCACTAGATTTTTCAGATGTTAAAGCACAGATTTCCCAGTCGGTTTATGGAAATTCAGTACACATATATATCAACTGTAAGGTTCAGCAAAAAATGATTCTATTGCAGCATATCTGATCTTTCACCAGATATCCCGAGAATTTTGTTCTTCTGGACTGCAACCACATTTGCTCTGGCAGCAGCATAGCATTAGGGTCCTATAAGAGCTGAGGACTATACAGATTTTTAGGGTTTTGGCCTACTTCAGACCATAAAGAGTTATTGGTATAAAGAAGTGAGAAATAAAACCTGACTTCCATAGTTCGCAGGAGGATTAACAATGATTACTTTCTCAGCCTGGAGAAATAAAAATACCAGATGGCTGATGAGACTTCTATAGGCTCTTTGTGGGATAAATTGTTACATACAAATAGATAAGTTTCATGGAGAATTCTATGTACTGTGTATAGTAAGCCACAGCAAACTTCAGGATAAACAGAGAAAATACAGCCTCTGGGAAATGAGAAGGGAGAGGCAGCCTCATGACATGCTTGTTAGTGTTTTGTTTATATCTCATTGGAAAATGCTCAGAGACCATGATGAGAAATGTGGTATAACAAAACAAAATGGAAATGAACAGAAGTAATTCCTCCCAATGAAGTAATGAAAATAAGTCACTGTGGTCCTGTCCTGCAGCTTGTAGGGTGTGTGAACTAGGCTGACTAAAAAGGAGACTTGGTGTCCATGGGAAATGCATGGTCATTTGTTTTACTCTCTCTGTGTAGAGGAAATATGCAGATTGTTCAAAAAATTTAGATGGTTCAGTTTGGATTTTGCAGTTTTTGAGGCACCTTTTGAAATCTCTTTTCTAATTTATCCTGGACATGCCTGAAATTTACCCATCAAAAACATGTCATTACCCTCAGACCAGCACTGTTTGTGTTGGTGTTCTAGTAGTATAAACATGATTCTGTGTAATCATGTATAAAGATGATTCTGTGCAGTCTTTGCTCATTAAGTATCCCATTTCAGTCAACAAAGCTACATGTGCACAAAAGAACTGCAGACTTGGGCCCTATGTCGGACTAAGTTACCTATTTAAAAAATCATGGCTCATCTGGTTTTCTTGTTTCCTATGGTACTTTCCTGCACTTGCTTGAGCTCATAGGTGTAGTGAATCAGTACATGAGCAATACTGTACCTATACATGAGCAATAGTTATAATATCTATTTAACAATTGTAATAGCTGCAACCGCTGTTGGGTGGATGTATGTTAGACCTGCACAGCTCCAAGAACAGAAATATGACACAGGCTGTTGAGACAGTATCCTGTAGGAAGGATAGAAGCATTTTTCTCTGTGGTTCAACTGCCATAAGAGCAAAGCTAAGGAAAGATATGCTTTTCATTGTATTTAGGAAAGAAATATTAGATTTTTTTTTCTGAAAATTCTATAGCTATTTACCAATTTGAATAGTTGCATTCTGTTTTGCTTGTCATGATTAAGCCATTTTAAGTGTTTCCTTTTAAGATCAGCTTAGGAGGTGAAAGCCCAATATATAAAAGCCCAATATATAAATGTGATTCAGATATCTGTCCTAATGTGTTCTGTAGGAATTGCTTTTCAAAATTTGACCAATCGCCTAAGGCCGTCTGTCATATATTGAAAGATAGAGGTCTTGTTCATTTACCTAACTTGTTCATTAGCTAAACTTGTTCATTAGCGTGAACTTGTTCATTAGCTAAACTTTTCCCTAGCTTAGAAAAGAAGTTAGTTAGATAATTAAGAAGTCACTGTACTGGCAGACTCTCCTCTCCTCTCCTCTCCTCTCCTCTCCTCTCC
>JAVCKT010020154.1:0-12271 GCA_032273925.1 Rhynchotus rufescens | reverse complement strand
AAGCAAATTCATTAGCATAAACTTTGACAGAAGTGTTAGTAAGAAATTTTCAGGAAAAAAAAAAAAAAAAAAAAAAAGTCTCGTTTATTTTCTTCTTTCTTCCTCCCAGCTTTGTGTCAGTCATCAATCGAACAGGAGACAACTCATTTCATTTCTGTGACACACAATGATGGACTCGTGTTACAACTCTGACTTATTTTGAGAACTTCAATTTCTCAAGCTGACAGCCTGTATGTCCCATGCTTGGAAGGGCTATTGATCTGATGGAGATGGACAGCTCAAGAGGAACTGATACGTTGCTTACAGCAATTTTTTTCTGACCACTATATAATGTAGACTTTCTGCTTGTTTGTTGACATCTAAAAAACTTTGATTCTGTGATTTCACTGATACCCTTCTGCTGTTTTTTTCCCTTTTTTTTTTTTACTCAATATTTCCCTGTGCTATTTGATGTAGGAGTTATTTATTATCTACTACCTGGAAAGGAAAAGCTGGTTCAGTGTGATAAAATACAGGAATTCATAAGGCGGCAGGAATCTCTAAATGCACCTCACAATGGCGTAGCTGCAAATGTGCACTATTTACTGATTCCCATCCTTTTCGATTCCTTTCAGGAAATATAACGTTGCCATGAAGCTGGTCTGATACCCACTCTGGGCCTAGGATGGAAATACGACCCATTGCCATGACCTCACCCAACTTCAACAGCAAGCACATTCTGCTAATTTTGCTTTAAAGCTCATAGCCCTGGCTCCTTTTCATGGTTTTCCCCTATTACGCCCATTACTAAGAATTTACACCATTTCTTTGGTCCAGGAGGGTCCAAAAATCCTGATCCAAAGATTTTCTTTGGATAGCTGCTGCAGCACGTTTCCCGATGGCATTCAGAGGATGGAGCCCCAGCTTCATCACCCGCCTGGCCTCCTCCTCCTCCTCCTTCAGGACTCATTTAGAGCCATAAAAATTAAACTGCTTCTCATCTATTAGTCCAAAAGATCTGCAGAAATTGTCCTCGTTTAAATACCAATTCAACTCTTTTCTGTCACAGCAGGCTAGTGGATCCTTTTATTTCCACCCCCCCTCTAAAAGCCAAGCACTATTCAAACAAATAGTCGCTTCTATGTTAATTACAGAAAAACAGAAAAAAAAATGTGTGGCAGAAATAAAAAGGAAAGAAAAGAGCAACATTAGAAAAAACAAAAAGGTTATTAAAACATTTTACGAGAACCTAGATTGTGTAACTAAAGCACGATGCCGTCCTAGACCTTTGCTTTGTGTGCAGAGCCAGACTTTATTCTTTGATTTGGTGCATAGGATCACAGTTTATTATAATTAAAATGATTATAATTCTGTTGACATTTTAAAGAAATAGGGAAGGAATAAGGAATAGATGCAAATGAGGTGGTTGTTTAGAAAGCATCCATCATTCAGCAAGTGCTTTTTGCTTACGTCTCCTCTGATTGATATATATATATATATATATATATATATATAAAGGCTTGCCCTTGCCCCCCAGATTTCTCACAGTCTTTATTTGAGCTAAATTTCCACTGAATTGAGTGTAGACTTTCAAGATCTTGCAGTTTTGTGATGAGAAGTGAACTATTTAAGTAAGCTTAAATAACTGAATTCTCCCCCTCATCATAAACCCACCTTCTTGCACTTAAAAAAAAAAAAAAAAAAAAACCTAAAAAAAGAATCAGCTTTTCAAAAAAAAAAAAAAAAATCCAAAAAAAGAATCTGCTTTTCTTCTGCAATGTGGAGAAATGCAAGAGCCTGTTTGTGGCAGTCCAGCTTTCTGGAGCAGGGCGCACTAACCGCTTGCCTGAGCCCAGCTGAGCCGAGTGCTCCCCGTGACATCCGCGTTTTCCACTTTACAAAGTGCAGAAGGTTGGTTGGGGAAGCGGGGGAGAAGGAGCTGAAGGCAGCGGAGGCTTTTAGTGCATGCTAGAGGCTCGAGATATTTCTTCTGATTGTCTGATTTCACTAATTCCTTTACGTAGTCGGATTAGGTGTTTTTTGGCCAGTGCCCCTGCAGCAACGTCCAGATAATTAAAACCTTAAATACCACTCGCCCAACCTCTAAGCCCTCTGTTAACTTCTCTATTACGACTCCTGCTCACACACTGCTTCATATTGTTACTTTTGGGCCCACGCTCAGGCTCGTAGCTTTCAGCTGCGACGATTTTTCAAGCAAACACAGAGCGAAGAGGCACAAAAAGCGTTGCTAAAATACAAATGTACTGCAGCTATTGCATTTTCACCGGGCACTTCACACAAGCACAAGGTGCATTTGTCAAGATTTCCGTTTCAGAAATCCCCGCTGTTCACTGCCCGCACACTTGAAGGGTTTTTTCCTTCCCTTTAGGCAAGAGGAGCTCGAGGAAGATTGGCAAGCTGCTTTTCCAGGTGCTGGAACAGCACAGAGCAGTTGAACCACGTTCATGGACAGGCGCCATCCAACTCGTACAGCCAATAGCTTGTTTTCCTTTTTGGCAGGGATTTTGTTCCAGGTGGAATAGTCTTTCATGGCTCTAAAGGAAACTCTTGTTTGCCTCATTACCAGGTAACGGCCTCTAACCTTTCAGCAGAAATAAAAGATTGGACCTATATATGTGCATCCATACATCATACCACCCTCCTTCCTCACGAATTAACAAACCAAAAAAATGGGACATTTCTTCCCTCTCACTTCCCCCTCATTTTATTAATGACCAAAAGTCCCCACGCAGGAGACAGCACTTTCACAAAACAGGCACTTCAGAGCAGGTTCCAGCTGCACAGAGTTTATGTCTTTAAGATATTTCTGCAATAACAAAGTGTCATGCGTGTCCCTGCCAGTACACGAGATCAGCATATGAGATCAGACGGACAGATGTTGCCTTCACATCCACCCACTGGCATCTTACTATCAGTTTAGTTAGGATCCTCCACCCCTTTCCAGCCAAGGAGGAGAGTCAGGAGCTGTAATTTGGGAAAGTGAGCTGTATAGCAACCATTTATCTGAAAAACAAACCTCTGCTGGCAAAAGCTTGCAAAGCAAATAGGAATCGTATGGAGCTGTGCTGTCTTGGCACACGTAGGCAGCTCTACGGGAACATGAGCAATAACACAGTCGCACGAGCAGCCCTACCTCTCCGAGGTGAAAAGAGGGACATGGAGTAGACTTACTGACACCAGTGCTCGCTCTGGCCAACAGAAGAAGGAACCATCATTGGAGAAGAACATCTCAAACTTCCCTGCCATCGCTGGGAAATAGATTGCCAAGTGTTGAGGTCATTAGGGAAAGCGGCCACTACGTGGGGTAGGACCCCAGGAGGAGATGATTAACAGCAGCTGAGGACCACACCTGCCAGGCCCTTCGGTTAGCACCAAAGAGCCTCAAACAAGCAGGACAGGGAGCTGATCCCATCATTTCATAGGTCATTGATGGATTGCAACTAGTGGTATGATCATGCGGCAATCGCATGGGTACGGCACACCAAGTCCCTTAGAGGGACACAAGCTTGGAAGGAACAAATGAGTCAGGATAAGCCTTGTATGGGCAGCTACTTGGTTAATAAACCAGGGAAAAGGTGGGCTTGGACTAGCTGCCATACAGCCTGGTGATCTGGCAGCGTGGGATAAACATCTGCTCAGCCCGGGCTCTGCTGCCTGCGCGCGCGCGGGCACCTTGCTAACGAGCAGCTCCAAACACTTCCCAAACGCAGCAATTCCACCTCCCGGCTCTCTGCGGACGCTGTTAATGCCGCTCATGGCATTCCCCTTTTCCGGAAGGATGGGGATCTGCCTGCTACGTTTTTCTTCCTTTGCTGCAGCTCTAATTCCTTTTGCTTAACTTTCCAGTCTCTAATTGGGCTGGAAAATTACAGTCACAGCACAGGGGGGTGGAAAGAAAAGAACTCCCAGCTACTCTGCCTGACTCAAATGTCTGTTTTCATTTACTTACACTGTGCTCCTGAGGTACTCTGTTAACTGGGCTAGAAAAAGGGTATCTCATATTCAAAATGTGCTCTGCTCCTCGTGGCTGTTGTGCTTCTCTGCTGCAAACACCAAGGTGACCAGCACAGCCCCAGAGAGGGGGCTGCACTACGTTATTTCATTTAGGAGAGGAAGTATATAGACAAAAACCTCATTTATGCATTAGGAACTTATTTTTATGCATACCTGTCTCATTGGCAAACAATCTCAGTGGTTGCATCAACCAGAGATGCCTGTTGGCATCTTCCTGTTGAGTGTGGTCACTAACATTACACTTGTGTGTCCAGGAAAAAGTACAGCCAGGGAGGAAAGTTCTTGTTCCATAGAGTGTACATTCAAGAAAGCACAAGGAGGGGGAAATAAAAAAAAGGAGGAAACAAGAAGAAAAAAAAAAAAAAAAAAAAAAAGGAGGAGGAAGTGCTCAGCACATATCTTCTTTAAAGAGTTTAAGTGTTGCTATTAATAATAACAGCCCTCTTTTTTTTACTTCCTAGTAAGTGCAAGAATGTAACACTTTAGAGGACAAATATGCTAGGTGCAAAGTTTCTGACTTTACAAACCGTCTAGCCTAAAAAGTACCTAAGAGGATGCTCAGCTTTTTGCAGGACATGCCCAGCACTTAGAAATACACCTATCTGTATACGATCCTGCCAAAGTGATAGTGATAGCTGGACATACTTAATGCCAAATTAGTCCCTCACATATGGAAATGGACTCTGACTTCTGATGGCAGCATATGATCCATAAATATTAATGGATTTCTATACTTAAGTTTATCCTAATCCTACATAAGTATAGATAGCTATTAATATTCACGGACAATATTCTGCCAGCTGAAGCCAAAAGCATTCTATGGATATAAGCAAGGAATAAGTATAGAAATCCATTGCTTTATAAATATCCCATTGTATCATAGAATATATAGGTCACACTTAAGCTCGTTCTCCATTCTCTGCCCTGTTTCTTATATTAGATGACTACTAGAGGAGCTCGATGACTGACAAGGCTTTGCTTAGGAACGTGCACATCTCTTGTGGGTGCTACAGGTTGAGCCTGAGCCAGGCCTTCCAATTCAGGAATGGCATTAAGCCACCAAAACAAATAAATAAGCATAAAAAAAGCTTATAAAAATGCAAGGTATTTGCTGTCTTGGGGTGAGGTTGGGATCTAGAGTGACAGAGCGAGAGATACTCCCTTCCTCCCAAGCATCATGGCCATCATGGTGATAGTGGGAGGAGAGATCATAGCTAAGGGGAAAATTGTACCAAAGTCAGAGGAAGAATTTATGCTCCACCTTGGGCCTTTGGCCAACCAGTCAGCCCCCTGTCTTGACCCACTACCCAAAGTTTTCTCCTCAAAAATCAAGCTGGTACTTTTTGTCCTCCCTTTTATTATCACTGTATTCACCTTAATTCCTGTATTAAAATAAAATGCAGCTCAATACTGCGACATCCTGTGAAGCTGTAAAGGTCTGGCTCCGAATTGAAAATTGAGGTGAGGTTCATTTATTTTGAGTCGGAGGCTATTGATAATCACCTGTGTCTTAGCATTTGCACAGTGTGCCAAAAACAGACAAAGTTCATCCCAAAGTGTCAGCACAGTACTCCATTAATCTCCAACTAAGCCCCTGAAAGAAGGAAGTAACAACTATGTAATGATAAGGCTGGTGGCAGCAGCCAGAATGCTTCAAGGTCTGTTCTTGTAAAGAAAAATTTTCAATTAGTTAAAGAAGCCAGGAGCATCAGTTTTCAAAAAAAAAGGAACTTCCTTATGAATCTTTGATCTTTCTCACTGCACCGTGGTATTTTTTTTTTCATGAAAGACAGTTATAGTGGCACTGTTTAAATAACATCTACAAAACAGTTCAATTTGCAAATCAGTAGGATTACAATTTCCTTTATAATCACTATTTAAATGAAGTAGCATGAACAAGCTGTTAAATTAAGGACTTGTCTAAGAGAGTTGTGTCCAACAAGAAGTGGCCTATGCTTGAGAATAACAGGAAAAAAATAAAATAAAAAGCATGAATCATGCAAATCAAAAGCAGGGAAAGGCCATTTGGAAATGTGTGCTCTCAGTTGGGATGCAAGAGCCACTGTCCTACTGATGGTGCCCCCAGGAAAAGCACGCCTTGTCCCACTTTTTTTTGGATATGTAATAGAATCGAATTCCTAACATGCCCCTTTGAATTCCCTGTGTTTTTCAACACTCTTGCAGCTGGAGAAGTGATTACAGAGGTCTGGGGTGACACCAACACCTTTCAGCGTGCATTGGTGGAGGATGCACCAAGTCCTCCACACCTCGGGCTCTTTGGTTTTGTTTTATGGCACATGCCAGCTAAGCACAGGCATGGTCTATTTCAGCATTTATGATAAAAATACACCAGAGTATAACCACATATTTCATAATAATAATAAGAAAAAATTGCATCTTGAAAGCATTTTTGACAGGGTTCCACTATAGAAGTTAATGGCAACATGAGAAGTACGGGAGTCCTAGAATAAATGGAAAATTGGCTTCAAATATTAAAGACAGAGAGCAAGAAACCAAGAAAAGCATAGTCATAGATGGATGATGCTGCTTTGGCAGGAAAGGTAAACAGTGAGGAAACATGCTGCCAGATGTAGAAAGACTTAGATCATTAAAAGGAAAAGAGATGAAAAAAACATTCAACACAAATAATTTAGAACAGTATCACCAATACTGTCTGTCAGCATTTCTGTTATAAATCCTCGTTTACATGAGTGTATTCCACATCTGAAAAAAATATCTCCAAAATGGAACTTGGCACGACGGATTCCTGGCCAGGAACAGCGTTAGTCTTTGGGTTTTGCTAAGTTTTGTGAGACAGAAGTGGAAATTTAATTTGGATTCAAGATGATTCAGCTCGTTCACACAGTACGGCACGACCAGTTTGTGTTACCTGAAGTCTGTAAAAGCATGAAGTTTCCTTCATAGCTATTATTTTCTCCCCTTATAAAAGGCAGAAGATGAGCTATTAGAGCTAAATATTGGATACTTTACCTTTTATAGGATTTTTTTTAAAGCTGTTCAACCTACAGCTTGTGCCTTAAGTAGGAAATTTTGAAATGGGAGAGTACTAATGCTGTCTGCTATGCAAGTAATTCACCTTCAAAAATGATGTCTGACTACAGGCATCTCAAACTACCAGCAATATAAAATATGCTCATCAAATCCTGACTAGAGGTAGAATTATCTAACAGGCCAGAACAGTCTCCTATAGACAAGTAGCAGCTTTCTATGTAAATGTGCAGGGCTTATTTTATGAGACACACTAAGAGTTTCAGCCTCAAATGAGCACGATTTAATAATGTTCAACTTACTGACAACTTACTGGCATAAACCTGGTCCACATCTCACTCATTCCATTATTAATCCATACTGTTCTTTTTTTATTACTATTTTTTCCTCTTATCATTAATACAAAAGTGTAGAATCTGATTTTTTTTTTTTAAGATTTTATTATTGTTTCAAATCACTACAGGAATTATTCTGAAGGGTGTAACATTACCTTCTGCTGGAAGCTTTCAGACTGGACTGATTGGAATGACTCCGCTTTGGGGAATTGTTTGGAAACACGTACACCAAGAATTCCAAGAGATTTGTCAGTGTAAAATTGCATTAGATATAAACTGTCTAAATAATTGTGTGTGTATAGCCAAATGCCTTTGAAAAATAGGGCTGCAGTTATGTTGGCGCTGGCAAAAAAATGAGCAATTCAGAGCAAGGGCTGGGTCATGCCCTATGATACATGGTGCGCATCACTGACGCCTTTGGAAATCCAGAAACTTCACCTGTCCCCGCGATGTGATGGACACAGAGGGAGTAAGATAAATTGCTCTCCATAAAACGGATTAGAGCAGAGCAGCAAAACTTTATTATAGCCAACAGAAGGGAAAGAAAATGAAAAAAAAAAGGAATAAAAAAGGAGAAAAAAAATTATCCATGGGGACGTATTCCTGCTTGGCTTCTGGTGCCTCTGAGAAATGCTTTTGGTCTGCTGCCTTGGCTCTGTGGTGATGTCAGCATCTCAAAATCATCCCCTTTTGGGTGAATAAGGGCTCAGATCATGGGGGCTCCTGGGTCCTGGTGATTCAGCGTCTGGATGGTTGGAGTCTGGGTTTTCCCCATCCCGTGTCACCATCGCCCACCTTTTTGAGTGAGACACCTTGAGTCACTGTCTGGCCCCCGATGTGTCTGCATCCCACAGGGAAGTGCTCGTCATCTGCTCTTTGACTTACGTACCCAGGAGGAAATAGCCTTCAGGTTCCCTGCACTGGAAGACCCTGGTTCTTACAAGTAAAGGGAGACTCGAGGAGCCCCAGTGGACTTGGGCATCCCATGCACCGAAGGAACTAAAACCATATTTTTCTCTTTCAGCTTCTCTTTTCCACGTAGCGCTCCCATAACTACCTACAGTTATTGAAAGCCTGCTGTCTATCTGCACACTTTCTCTATGCAACCAAAAGTGACATCCGATGAGGAGCAAACCTGGTGAGAAAACATGAGAAACGCAACCAACTTCATGGGAGCTGGACTTTACCATGGGACTCGCTACACCGGTACCTGCCCCTATCCGTGCTCCAACAAGATGGCTTAAATTCAAGCTTAGGCAGTCAATTAGAGTGGTATGCTATAGCCTGAATTGAATAAAATTCACATTTTTTGTGCTTTTCCTTTTTGTTTTATACTTCCACTGTTTTGCTTTCTGGCTTTCTTTCTTTCTTTTTTTAAGGAATAGGCCAGATCTCTGCAACATCTTCTGGCACGTCCTTTTTAATCCAATTTAGATGGACACTAAAAGAAAATTCAAAAGCCGCACACCTTGGAAGAATTACTGAGAAAATTTGTACCTTATGAGGATACCAAAAGCAAAGCTTTAAAGTTACACTGAGATTTGGGACGAGCTGGTATGGGAATGCTCCGATTTCCGTTCACTGCTGGACACAGATTCCTCTCCATTTACTATATATACAACTCGGAATCTAAATATATTTTCTGTTTAGTTTTTGTACTTTATGTGTAGACATTTAGCCTGAGGAAAATGTGTTTTTTTTTCTTCCTAAAATCTCCCACCCACAAACTGTTTTCTGCTGCTGTTGCATTACTTCATATCCCTGCAACGTAAATTACATTTTTTATTAAAAAAAAAACACTTTGAATTTAACTTTCGCTCATATTCGCTATATCTCTCAAATGAGTAACGCTTTGTAAAAAAATAAATATTTCTTTTAATCTATGATAACTGAACAGACGTTTGCTAAATGAAGCCAACAGACATGAGAGGATTCGTTAAGTATCTGAGTTTTCTGACACTGCAGATTGGAAGGGATCAGCAAGGGTCTTTGCCAAAGACAGGACTTTGATTTTTTTTTTCCCTCATACCAGCAATCTATGGAATGGGGGAGTTATGTCAACTGTGCATAAAATGCTGGGTTTTTGCAGGATGGAAGAAACTGTGCCCCCTCCCACTGTATGCAGCACCTTCTAAGGTAGCTAATATAAATCATATCTTAAAATTGCAAGCAGCTCACTTACTTAAATATCAGTAATGATACACAGCAGTAATAACGAATCAATAGCATTTTTTCAATAATCTCTGAACAATAACAACTGGAAAATGATGGCACAGATTCATTTCAGCTTCTTAAAATCTTAAGCTCCTGAAATCCAAATCTTCATATTAGCATTGAATACAGCAACCTTCTGATTTAAATTATTGACAGCCTGAACTAAATTAGTTAGTGTCTCATCTAGTTTCAACAGTCTGCTATTCATTGAGTCGTTCAGATGTTGGATGGATTCCATCAACATCTCCTGAACACACTTTTTTTTTTCCCTTCTTTTTTCTTTTCTATTTTTTTTTAACCAATCTGCTGCTCTCTGGTTCCTTTCTGACACTTCCATCCCTTTCTAATATAATGTTCCCTGAGCTATCACCTCTCATTTCCACATGCTTGTTCTCTGTCATCTCCACTCTCAATTCTGATTTTGCATTTTCCTTCCTGTACATTGTTTTCCTTATCTGCCTCTGTGACATGCAGCTCACTGACAATTCTTTTGTTTTATAACAAGTCTTAATCAATTTTTACAGATCACAATTGTGAAGAATACGTCACGGCGCTACCAAAATTCAGTTTCAATATGCAGGGTAGCCACCTGCACTGAGTATGTGAAACTATAAGAGGAGGAAAAAGAAAAAAAGAAAAAAAAACAGAAAAAAAAAAAGCCTTAGAGAAGACTGTAAAGCCACACTACGTAGCACTGATATATGGGTCTTCCCTCACTCCAAAGACAACACAAAAATTAAGTCCTTTCACTTACAGCTATTTTCTCTTCCTTATATTTCTTCATGCCCGCTGCATTGTCTAATTCTTCTCCATGAGTATCCACAATTTCATTATTGTAGTACTGAGATGTCATGAGAAGGAGAGGTTGAATGGCCACAACAGCAATACAGAAGCAGGGACCATGGAAATACAGGAGAAACACAGTATTGTGAAAGAAATCTGGAGAAAAGTGAAAGACTTGTGAGGACAGAGAGACAACCTGGCTTCTGGAAGAGCCTGTGCTTGTGTGTAGGCCACATTGCAAGATGTGCTTGTGTGTAGGCCAGCGTGTAGGAACAGCCAAGTTATGTTTTCTTTACACTCAAGCTCTTTTCATCTCTATGAATCCTCATTAAAAATTATAACCCTTTTCTATTCTTATTTGAAAATTTTGGGTCTCTAGTTTCTTATGTTGCTTCCTAAGTGACATAATTTATGTCCCCTTTATGTCATGAAATCTTCCTTGGCTAGACTCATGGCTGCACATCTTAATGCAGTTATGGTGGCTTAGCTACCATATACAAAGTCAAGATAGTCTCAAGACACCTGTATATGAGCCTGTTTCTCATTCCCAGCTCACTGCTATACATTACAGGTGCATATATATAAACCAGCAACCAGTCTTAGGCCGAGAACTAAGACAAAAAGTCCATCTCCAGGCTAGGATGTAGGGATGTGAGGAGGAAAGCGAATGCATGAGCCAGGTTGATAGACTAAGTCATAGTCTCCATTTACTGCAAGAGGACAAAATCACCCCCTTTCAAAGACGGTATAACTGGCCAAAAACTCCATCACACTGTGGGGAAGTGTCAGATTTTACCAGTTTTCTTTTGCAGCACAAAATGTGAAATTTTCTTGTGGCCTCTAAACCGGCCTATTAAGGGTCCTAAGATAAACCTTGCTCCAAAGCTGCTTGATGGAGATGGCTCGGAGCCGGAGAAGTATTAAAACCCAGCAAAACAGACATATACATATTTTTAGTGCGCTTCTGGATGGCTGCAGGAAGGTGTTAATCCCCTCTGTACAGCCATTAGCAAAGAGTTCATTATTCTGCCCAGTGAGTTATCCCCCTATTAAACGTTTGGAAGAATTAGCCTAATATTTACAGTCAGCTATTTGTTATGTTAAGGAGGTATTTGCCAAATCTTCAGCACCTCCACCACATGCACAAAATCATACTTTAAATGAAGTAATTCTGAATTAAACAAGTGTGCTGGTGCTACTAGTGGGATTTATAGTAACCGATAATGGTCTAAGAATGTATTTCACAGATTGCTTCTTTATATTGCAAAATGAATAGAGTTTTATATCTGAAGAAACAAATCTGCACATTAAAAATCAATGTTTCTCATGATACACACTTGGTATTATTTCTGGGAATGCTACAGCTGGCATGCACAGCCTAGTTAAAATATTATAATTTACTTGACTGCATGCATAGTCGATTTGCAGTCAAAACTGCCACTTACTACATGGGAGGAAAAACAATGACTTCCATGCTACTGCAAACATCAAAGGTACTTTTTGCACTACTCCCCCTCAAAACCTCCTGGGAAAAGCCCTGACTCATAAGCTTTCCACTGGTTACTAGAGTGCTTCTTAGGTTTGAAGGGAAAAAAAAAAAAGGAAGAAAAAAAATCATTTTTTTTCTACAGTACCTCTACTGAAAAATCCTCAACAAGCAGAATGGATTGAAAAATTCAAGCATGACTAAAAAGTACATTCCCCACTAGTCAGTGAATTTTGCTCCCTATTTGTCACTGCCACCTTGGAGAGCGGTGAGCATTAATAATGCATGGGTGCTAGGAATGTATTAGCAGCTAACCTTGCGAAGAAAATCAACTGGGGACCCAGAAGAGCTGTTAAAAAAAAAAAAAAAAAAAAAAAAGTGTGTGTGGGGCGATTAAAAAAAAAAAAGAACTTTCCAGTAACCTCCGCGT
>JAVCKT010020153.1:0-11997 GCA_032273925.1 Rhynchotus rufescens | reverse complement strand
AGACTACTAAATTGTATTAGCAAACTATAGGAAACCAGTGTACTGGTTAATCTTTTAAATTAATTAATCTTTTAAAATAGTCATTTACAATTCTGTGGATCCTTAGTCATCAAACATATTATATTATATTATATTATATTATATTATACTATACTATACTATATTATATATACTATATTATATATAATATAGTGAATTATTAGTTTGGGGTTTGGAGACGGTGATTCATTTCCATCATTTATGGGAAGTGTGTAAGATTGTCCTGGGATATAGGTAGGCACAGCTCTGAGCACCTTCTTCCAGTTGACCTTTTTGAGGGGAAAGGGTCTTGGATTACAGGATGCTCTGGCCCAAAGCAATATCAGAGAATTATTTTTTTTTAACTCTGGGAGAAAATAGTTCTCCAGAGAAGAACTCAAGATCTCATAAATGAAATTGCTGTCAGTGCTTTGCCGCACTCCAAGTTGTTGCAAAAGAAGTGGAGTTTTGGTGGCTATTTAACAGCATAATTGCATGGTCCTGTGTATTACTGGGGCCTTTTGGTAATGTTTTCTGTCAAAATGGATACCAGATTAACCCATATATTCTTGAGTAGACTGTGTAGGAAATTTCCCATAATGCATTGGAGTTTTTAATGAAATTTCTGTACTGTCTTACTGCTGTTCGCCCTGACTTAGTTTTTTAAAATTCCACTCTTTCGCCTTTGCTACAGTTCCATGCAAAACATGAAAATATTTTTCCATGGAATATTTAGTCAGTAAAAAATATTTACTTTATGATATCTCTAAGGTAAATGTCACTTTACAAATTGGTGTATTTGTCATTTGGTGCAGTTGTTTAACCTTTCCAGATATATTTCTGCAGTACAACAACAGTATTTACTTTTCAATTTACCCTGCAAATATTTGTTGGCCACTATCCCTTATGTCCACCAGCTGCTCTCATGGCATCTCATTGCCAAATTATCTTCATTCTCATTTTTCAAAATCTTTCTGATAAATCTTTTTTTTTTCCTTTTCTGAAATCTCTACTACTCATTTTCACCAATTTTATGTGAACACACCATCAAGAAACAGTGACAGGCTTCTGCACAATGTAGCAGAGCAACCCAGAGGATGACTTGCCACGCTGTTCTATGACCACTCAACTCTGCATTTGCAAAGCAGAAACCCCCAAGTCTGTGTTATTTTGTAGGCACATGGTATTACTGACTCAGGTAGAATTTGGTATCCGATATCCTTCAGGCCTCTTTCTGCTCTCTGACCTTGTATATTATTTATACAATTGAATAGCTGTAGACTAGTTTTGCCTTCAGATCAGTTTTCCTCAGTTTTTCATTTTTGGAAAATATTCATTTTGCTATTCCTATTCATATACAAGTTGTTCTGCTTATTAAGAATACTTAACTAAACTTTTTTAAAATGTCACTTATATGTTTAAAAATAATATTTTCTGAGCTCTTTTAGAGATCTTATCCGTTCACTTCCTAAAAAATTCCAATACCAATAACAACAACCAATAACAACAGTAACAACAACCTATATATATAATACACCAATAACTATATTTTAGTTATTTCTAAACTGTATTAATAAGCACCATTATAAGCTGCCAAGGTAGAGTCCTAAATCCCCTGAAAAGATCCAAAATTGCTGTTCAAGAGTTTCAGAATACAGTGAGGATTTATAAACTGAAGGTTTCCTGTTGCTCTTCACTAGAATCATGGTCTCTCCGTGATTTTTTTATTTCTGCTTCCAAACTTGAACGAAAAGCTCTCTCCTATTCTGTGCATTGTTCATTTGAGTCATATAAAGATGTTTTCTTTGAACAGCATTTCTAAGACAAGATCAGTCCTAATTTAAGTGGGGAAAAAAACCCCACATATTAAACTTCACTCTTTCTATTGGAGCTTAACAGTCAATTTGTTATGGGTTTCCAAATCAGAAATTATTTGCTGTTCACACGGGTGCAGAACTAGCAACTGCAGAAGCACTTTCTCATGCAAGGCAATGGCAGGAACTACCCCTATGTTCATCAGAATGATCAATTTGTAGGCTGAATATCCAAGGCACTGTATACTCCCACTACTGTAATCTGAGGACTTCAGAAATTTGGTAGACTTCTCCTATCTCCTTACCATGGAGGACTGTACCTTGGAACTGAAATGGAAAGCACAAGATTACAGGCTGCACCCAGAATTGAATCTGGGACTGACTTTTGGCATGAAACACACAGGGGTAAATATGGCACTGATGGGGAAGAGTGAGAGCCAAGTGCCTGCTCATCAGGCTGCAATAATGAGCATCACCATGTGTCACACTGAAAAATAATTCATAGAAAATACTGACTTGCTTCCCTTCTATACAGAAGTCTTTTTCCACTGAAATTTAACTGTATGTGTACATCACATTAGGGAATGGCTCTGACTGTGCTGTAGCATCATGTAGATGTATGGGAAGAAGCACGTAGCTAGCTGTAGAATACCCAAGGGATAAGGGAGAGGGAGAGTTCCTGAAGGGCAGAAGAAAGAATAAGGCAGAACTGCCTTTGGATGCCTTTTGATGTCTATGTAGGATTACAATCTATAGCCTTCAGCGCAAGAGACTCAAGCAATCCCTAACATTCTGCCAGTTGAGATAAATTGTTGTCCTAATTGAAAATGCAGAGACACAAGCATCATCTGTGCAATAAAGAGAAGGAAATATTTATAAACAACATATAGAAAAAATAACCTTTTATCTGAGCAGTTAACACATGCAGATTCATGATATGTTCAATTTCTGTACATGACATAAAACCCTGAAGCAGAAATTCCTCCCCGATATCTTTCCTGTTGTCAATAGGAGGTTAAACACTCAAGAATTAAGAAAACTGCCATCCTTTTCCAATTTGAAGAGTGCTGAGCACAGAATATGAAAGCACAGGGGATGGAGGAAGGAAAGAGATGCTATATCAGGATGTATTAACTGCCTAATAAGATTCAATAGACTTGAAAAAAAAATTTTTTGAAGGAATGATCCATACTCAGGATCCATACTCTTTCTCAGGAGCGAAGTCTGCCACACTAATAGCTTGTATTGTGAGTTTTTAAACCAGTTAGAGGACATAACAGGTAAAGACTTAAAAAAAAAAAAATTGGAATGTGTCAAGGAGAAAGAATTAGCTTTGAGTTGCTGAAGAAAAAAGCACTTACTGTGCTGCTGAATAATGGGTATTTTTGATATTTAAATAACAAAAGACTCTTCTTTGCTTTTGGATATGTGATTCTGACCTAAAATATCTAGAAATGCTTCAGACATTTGATGGTGTCACATTTTGATCACTTCAATGGTATTCTAGTGGTGAAAAAATCCTTATATAATAGAACTAATTACTTAATTCTCCATGTGTGTTTCCGCTGTGTAAACTTTTCTATTATACAATAATTTCCAGTGTATTTTGAGAGCTCAAAATATTACTTAAACAGAGCTATCTTTAAATAATATGCAGCAATTAGCACCCTGCAGAACAATTTAACACAGCCAATATAGTTATTCATCTCATGGTTATGCAATAATACAATTTTGGTTGGTCCTAACAGGTATTGTGTCTGACCAGACATTTTTCGCAAGACAGATTAAAGAACAAATTTCCTAACAACGAAGTGATTTCAGATATCCCTGCTGTTATTTCCTCAGTCCTGTCATCAGTTTTACATCTGCAGCAATTCATTATCTTTGTCCTCAAAATAAATCACATTTGACATAATTTGTAGTGACACCAAAGACGGGGCTTACCTCTATTGACTTGACAACAAAGTATGAATCTTAGCTCACAAAAGTTTTTTTTAAGCTGTACTATCTCACAGTGAATGGAATGTGTTCAGATCACAGAAGACATTATGTTGGCTGACTCTCAGTGAACACTATTAATTTTTAAATTCTTAAATTCGTTAATTCTTAAAAATTCTTTAAAAATTATTAAAATCTCTTGGGCTTTTGATCTGAGACTATCACTTGAAATGAAGAGGGAAAGGGGGGTTTTTTGAGGAGGTTTTCACTCAAGAGCAGTAATTTTCATATTTTTCCTCATTAAAATCATGTATTTCTGGAAGGTAACTGCTGATAGCTTTCTGCTAACAGTGGTTTCCTCTCCCTTGACTGCTGCAGCCTGCACATGTGGGAGGTGAGCCTAGTCACCTCAGAGAGACCATCATTTTTCCTCTTTTCTTATTTGTCACAAAGAGCAGCAGTCATCCTGCAGGTGCCCATCCTGCAGCTCCAACATTAGGCTCCACCATTTAGACTCCACCATTAAGAGCCTAATTCTATCCTTTCAGCATACATAGGGATCCATTTTCATATCGGCCTTGCCCAGCAGGATTGAGCTGTTTCTGGAAACAGTTCTCTTCAACAGAGTGCAGAGTACATCTTATATCCAGACTCATGGTGAGAATCTTCCAGAAGTTTTACTAAATCCCTGCAATCTGGGAGTTTCTTCCATTTCCACCATACTTACTGGGATGCTCCTGCAAGCATTTAAACCATACCCACCAGACCAGATGCCCACCATAAATCATCACTTTTAGGTTGGGGACATCTGTTGGTCACATATATAGCTAACAAAGACTCTGGCTGAGGCAATGAGCTTGGCCAGGAAGGAAGGAGGATGTGTGGTAACTCATAGCACACTTTCTAGGTTGGCAACAGCCTGGCCTTCAGCCTGGCTGAGGACACTAAAGCATGAAACATATCAGAGAAATTAAATCAAAAAATGATATTTTCTCTGGTTCTTCATTGGACAATGGTTTCCTTCTTACCAGAACTAGAGAAACAAGAACTTGAGAGCATTTTCAGTGTGAGATCAAATGACAAAAAATGGAAGGAGATGGCAGGAAAAGTGATAGAGTGATTGACCTGCTGGCAGAGTCAGCTTTACCTGGAAATAGTCTTCAAATCTCAGTTGTGGCATACACAGTTGTGGCAGCTGAGGAGAGTTGATTCTCTCCTCAGAGTGCTGAAAAAAGTTTGAAATATATTGATTAAAAAAAGGGCATCACCATTCAAACTGTTTGTCATCAAATGTGAAATGACATTACTTACTAATTTCACTCAAGGTTGATAGTGATTCTACCTGGCTATTTTACAGTATACTTCCATCTTAATTGTCTGTTCTATCAATAAATATCTGAGTAATATTAGACTGAAGGAATATAAATATCCTAAAGTTAATTTAGATGTTCCTTTCTCAGGAGTTCTCTAAACTATATATATTTTTTTATTATCTCTTTAGAATCCTTACAAAATGGAATCACCTGATTTGATTTTGAGTCATTTGCACTGGAAACCTACCAGCTTTTCTTGTTGGAGCTGCGCTTATCACGCAAATATAAATAGCACACTCTAAACAGGCTGCCCAATTTCAGCAAAATACATTTGCATGGATTGCTTTCCCAGAGTAGAAATTCCTCTTTTTTTTCAACTGTGTGCAATTTATGAGCATATAGAAAATATGAGCCATGTTCTCTTCTCTTTTGTACAGCATAACCTTCAGTAAAATCAAATTATGCTGATGTGAAACCATTGCAAATGATATCAGAAACAGATTTTACCTCACTCAAGACAAAAGTGTTCTGTGGCCAGATAATTTCATTTTGTGATTAATTTAATATTAGTGATGGGACCCAAATATATTCTGTAAACTGCTTTTTGAATAGAAATTCATTCTCACAGGCTAGCGAAATACAAGTGAAAATCACTCTATTATCAAAGGTGCCACAGTTTTTGTGATTATTTTTATTACACAAACTTTCTCTTCTTGCTGAAATTTTAACATTTTCTTTTGAATATCCATTCACTGAAAGTGTGGATTTAGATTTGTTTTTTGAGTCTGCAAACCCACTTATTTGTATCTAACCACGCAGATGATTATTGCAGAAAACATTCACTATTCTTGCTGTCTCCTCCAAGCAAATACAAAAACAGTTCATATGCAAAGCCTAAACACACACTTTTAAAAATAGCCAGCTAAACTAAAAGTTTATAAAATCACATTGTGCACTGAAAATCTTCTTGGGTTCAGAAGGACATGATGTACCCTGTGTTTGCAGAATATTAATTGCACCTAGAATAAATATTGATTATGCTTTTTGTTAAATGACTGATAAACATTTCAATATTCTTTGAATGTGTGCTGTTTGTTCCTGATAGATTGCCTGATAGTTGTCCCAAGAAAAAAGAAGGGCTGAAAAGTTGAAAAAGACTTAACTAGATGGGGAAAAAATACTCAACAAATGATCTTGTTAATGGTAAATTGTGGAACATTTACATAATTTTAATTAGCATCTTATTTTTATTCCTTCCAAGCCTTAACGTACATGAAAAGAAATGTCCTGGATGAATTTCTATTAACTTCAAGTTGAAGATCTACAGGAATTACTGTATCATATATGTTAATATCAAGCTCATATCTGGTTTTGAACTGAGAAAAACATTAATAATGCAGCCTTTGCTGCTGTAGTTTATATTGTTGAGAGAAGTAAACAATGCCATGCCTTTTGTTCTGTTCTGGTATAATTAGAATGAAAATGTGTCCCGTTTTCTTTAGAAACTCATTATTCATACAGGTTTTGCCCCCTGACAAGCACAAAATGTTGGAATATTTTATTCAGAGAGAGATCACATTCTTCCAGTAATATTAAAAAATGTGATATCCCTCCTAATATTATACTTTTATATTAAAAAAGATTAACCTAATCTTCACTTTTACTTAAAACCGAGCAATCTATATGAGCAATATTTTTTCCCCAAGTCAGCAGGCTGAAAGACTCCTCAAGTCAACCTCACCACTGAGAGTTAAACAACTGACGACAAATTTCCAGAACATCCTTTACCAATTTTTTTGAGGATTAAGGCTAATCTAAAATCCCTCTAATGTGAGAGAAATAAATATTTCTTTCTCTAAAATTGTCAGGCCTTGGATGCCCTCCCCTTCCCTGTTTTGACTTGATTTGGAAATAGGTTAGTTACCTTCTTTGCTGGGCTCCTTTAACTGATCACCACGTTGCTCTTTAGGAAGCAATGTTCAGATCTCAGCATTCTCTCTGGCTCATTGAGTTGAGGCAGATCATTCACGATTTCCGGCTCTGAGCATTTAAATTTCATTTCAAGATGACAAGTTTCCTGAGAGGGAAATGGTTAGAGATGGTTAGAAAGAGACCCCAGTGCAGAACAACCCTTTGTACTGAAGAACTATTCAGGTTTCTCCAGTCCTACCATGTAAACATTGGATGTAACTTTTGAAAAGTGCTTAATTTAATGCATATATTTATTTGTGTTTATAGCACAGGAATGGCAGAGAGGTAATAAAAACCTATAATGTCATATTCCCAACCATATAAGCTAGATCAAACCTATCACCCTGAAATTCAAATTTCATTAATAAGAACTTAGGAAGATATATATTTTGTGCATTCCTATGTACTAAAGAATCATGCAAAAGGAGAATCAGTGGTATCTTTAGTGTTGTTATTCCTAGTTGATACTCTACTAAACTCACTGCAAAAGGGCTGAATCTTCCATGCAACAGCTTCTTCAGCTGATACTGCTCCTGCCACTGGGCACGATTTCTTTGTCAGACTCCCAGAGGATGTAGTGAAAACTATATCAATTTCTCAGAAGACAGATGTTTTCTTATTTTGTCATTGATAAACTAATAGTGGGAGAACTGATTAACTCAGCTCTGGATAAATAAAACAAAGCTAAATTATTTTTTTGATCTTATTTTTACTCCCCATCACATCCTGATTATCTGCAGAGATCTCCCACTTTGATTTTACACTCAAATAATAAGCACAGATAATGCTGTGTAATATAAGTAAATGAGGAGAGTCTTCCTTATAATCAGGAGGTCATTCGGTAGATACTTTACATAAGAGAAAGGAAGCTCTACCTCACTTTACCACAATTTCCTGTTCTCTTAGCACAAATAAATAGGAGGCCTGGTGCTTTCCAGGGACAAACTGCCAGCTACTCTTTCAGTCAATCAGAACCAAACCTGGCAAGGATAATATAATTTTTGCTGTCTCATGACAGTAGAACTGAGGGAAGAAGAGGGCAACTGGCTCAGAAAGAACAAGACTGTCACTGGCACCGTGCGTTACAGGAGATCAGTGGGAAAGGCGACACTAGGAGAGACGCTTGAGAAGAATAAAAAGCTTATTAAGGATATTGCTTCAAGATCTGTCATGAATGCTTTTGAAGACATTCCGGGCAGAGCTAGATAGAAGTAGTTTAGAGACACTGTCTCATAGTTGCAACTCACCCTATTTCCTCTGCATTTTCTTGCAACACATGCCTTGAACTGGAACACCTGGACAGCAATCTGTAATGGCCCTGTAGAAGAAGGGCAATCCTTCCACCTGGTGCACTTGGCTGTAACAAATATATTCATCTAACTGGGTGCCTGAAGAAATGAAACAAGAGGGAACAATTTATGAGAAAGGGAGCAACTCTCAGGGAGAGACAGGTAATGGGGATTTTATTGCATTCACCAGTTAAAGAACAGTCTGAGTTTAATATATAAAATAGCATTTTTCTCTATCACTGACATTTAAATAGGAGAATAATAGGACAACCCAATCTCTGTGCAATCTCTGCTCTGGAAACAGCAGTGAAACAGCAAGTTCAAAACTAGCTTTAAGAGGCAGAATAGCCAATTAACCTTGAATAATGTGGAGTGACCAAACACAGAAAACCCATGAATTTTCCCAGTGGAGCCAGGCAATGGCCATCTAGGTTAGTTTACTCTCTGTAGTGATACCTAATGATCAGTATCTCAAAGGAAGCTTAAATGCTCATGAGGCTACTAATTACTCAGTCCTTAAGTGTGAAGGCACAGCTGACACAGCCCCTCATTTGTTTATGCTTGGTGGGAGAAGGACAGGCAGCACCTTCTATGTGTTTCTTAGTTAGTATAATTGCATTTTTCATTTATCCTGAAGACTTGTTTTATAAAATAGCAGTACTGATAAGGGTTATTTACCCTCATCTTGACTTTACCTGAAAAAACATAAGCCGTTGTTCTCCCTCCTCTTGCTCTCCCTCCCCTCCGCCATAAAAAAAAGGAAAAGAAAAGGGTGTCCTGCTACTGCAGGAAATCAAAATTACAAATAAAAGCTTATTTCAGAAACAGCTCAGGTTCAAGTTAGTCCAGAAATCCTTCTGCTCTCTGCTGATTGCAATTCATTTAACATTAAAAAAGAAAAAGAAAAGCAAAAAGAATAAATAAGAAAAAAAAAAAAAAAGGAAGGGGAAGGGAAGGACCAACTTAGGCATATGGTTGTCTGAAGGAAGATAGTGAGAGAAGGTTTTCTGATTGTAGGAACTATTATGTTCCTTACTCCATTCATGAAGCAGAACATGAAGGATTTGAATTATATATTTGTTTTGCTTGACTACTTTGGAGGGGAGATCGTGCCTTTATAGGTTTTGCCAAGCCCATATACTACTCTTACATAGATATGTTCTACTTCAGTATGGCTGCCCACAGATTCTTTGGTCGAATATTTATGTTAATAAAATATTCAAAGGTATTCAGTGGTGTCCTGAGGCTGACCAGCAGCTCATGACATTCACTATTTTACATATCACAATCCTGAAGTTTTATTCTATTATATTATTTTCATGGGACCAGGAGAGGAGAGGAAATGAGTAATAAATTAAAGATCTCTAGCAAGAAAACATCAAAGAACACCCCTCATCCTGAAAGAACAGTTGGGCAAAGAAATTCCTAAGATTAGGGAGCTATATTATCTCCTGGGAGCAATATGAAAGACACTTCATGGGCTTTTTTATTTAGATTTTTCAATGAAAAATAAATCATATATTTAGAAGTTAAAACCTGTATCTTCAAAAAGATTTTTTCTTTAAATCTCATAACAACTGGCTTGTACCTCTTCTGATGGTGAAGGAAAAGCACACTAGTATAAGTAGCAGAAAGTTTTTATCATGTCATTGAGGGATATTTCTTCTTTGGACATGCAATACATGAAAAGAGGATGAACTCCTCTGTACATCCTGACTTACAACTTTTAAGTATTTTATTCAAACATTCTGAGGGAAAAAAATCACATCATAATAAGCATGGAAATTTATCACTTCAAAATCAGATATGGAAAAGTTGCAATCAAGGGATGAGGCAAATTTAATGTGATAGGTGCAATTCAATCATAACTCTACAGAGGTCACTGAGTGTGCCCATGAGGATACTATGCAATATTAGAATAAATCATCTTAAATCATCAACATTATATTTGTTACAATAAAGTACATTTTATGATGTAGGAACATTGATTTCTTTATACTGTGTTGTTTTGCTTTGTAAATATCTATAATTTTCAGTCATTCAAAAGCACTGAAAGATTCAGCACAGCTAAGCATAATGAAAAAAACTCACCTGAAACAAATGGAGTAAGTAAAGAAAGGTCATTCTAGAAATGTGTCTGAACTTGATATAGAATTCAGCTCTCATCTGTCAGCTAACTAGTAACACTTTTTCTTTTCATATTCTCCTTCTCTAAAAAGCACTAGCAAATCTCAGTATTTTCCATACTGGCCACCAACTTAAAAGGGAATAAAACAGTAGACATAGACTAAGGCAGCTATGAGAAACCTATGGATATAAAAGGCAATGTTTTCACTAGGGTCTGTGTGCAGATGGATACATATGGCTTTCATTACTAAATTCTATTTGAAATTATAAATCAAAAGGTAGCTCAGGAAGGATCTAGAGAATATGAAAACATTTTACAGTGCTATACACAGGATATGTTGAGAAAAAAAAGAATAATAATAAAAAAGTAAAAATAAAAGTTTCTGATATCATTTGAGCCTCTGTAGATAGAACAAAACTAATCTTTCCCATTAGCTGACACAATAGCGCTACATCATATTACACAATATAGAACAGATATACATGTTCATGTATAAGTATGCATATGCCTAACACATAGAGGACCTTCATGTAATGACAAGTAGAACAAACTGAAGTGTTTGTCCCATATGGATTCAGCCACACTGCATTCATTGAAAAAAACAGAACAGTTGATGCTATACTAGACAGCACTAAAAGCAAGGACAGTCCTGGAAGCTGAGGAAACCTTCTGAATGAGGAGAATGGCTTCCAGAAAGAAAAAAGCCACCATATGAAAAGTATTGGATATAATCATATTGTCATGGAAGAATTCTAGAAGTCAAGATGTGAAGTAAAGTAACAATGACATGCAAAAAAAACAAGCAGAGTATAGTTTCTGGCATTCTCCAAAAGAAAGGAATTCATCTTTCATATGTTAAGTACAGACTGATCCTAAAAAAATAAGGCTTTATTTACAGTTATGAAAATCCGGTATATGTGTCAAGTGATCCTTTCAACTTCCGTGTCATAGAAATCAAATAATACATTAATTTCTCCCTTTCGGACTACTGAGCAAAAATATTGGATCTGTGGCTCTGTACATTCTTTCCTAAGTCTTCTAGTTTCCTACCTCTAATCTCTTCTTGTTAATATATATTGCTCTCCCTGCTCTTCAGTTGTACTTTCAGGTTGCTCCTGACCCTCTTCTATTACCCAACGCGGTATTTTTTAACTACCACATTAAAGACTGCTGCACACCATGGCCCTTCTGTCTACCTTTCTGCCCATTACCTTCACTTAGATGTAGCTTCTTTGTGTCATGGACTACTGTACACATCACGTTTGTATTTTTCTAAGCCAACAAGACCTCCAATTCTGTTGAACTAGCTGATATTTGAGTGTGAAAAATAGATAGATTTAGTGACTGAGAGTGCTGGTCTAAACCCTTTACAGAGGGGCAGAAGAAAAAGGAAATGTCTCAAACCTGAACTAGCACAGTCTTCCCTGCTTCAGCTCCAGAGCTTTGTGGCATTTTCTTTCTTTCTTTCTTTCTTTCTTTCTTTCTTTCTTTCTTTCTTTCTTTCTTTCTTTCTTTCTTTCTTTCTT
>JAVCKT010020152.1:15721-32214 GCA_032273925.1 Rhynchotus rufescens | reverse complement strand
TTAGAGCCTCGAAGGTAGCACTGACCACCTTACTGCCAGGGATTGTCTTAATTTGGTTTCCTGTGGCTGCTGCGGATTCTCAGAGGGAAAAATAATGTGCTGTAAAACTCACAGTGCTGTGTTTGACAGAAAGATCTGAGCATTGTCGCTTACTCTGTGCTTAGATGCTGCTACAAATTCAGATTTTGACGGTATTTCCTTCTAGACTTAAAAATTCCAATGAGTAGCATCCTGCTGGTGGAAACATTTCTTGGAGATTGCAGTTCTCCTATGGCATCAGGCTTTAGTGTCTTCAGACAGAAGACTCTAGCAAGCAGGAGTTACAATGCAGCAAATGCAGCTCAGCATAACGTAACCATGAATGTCATTGATTAATTGCTGTTGCACATTGAGGAACCTCAGAAAACTATGTTGGAGTGGAAAAGGAGAGGGGAACAGCTGAGATGAACTAGAAAAGCTCTTTAGAAAAGAGCTAAAGTACTTTGCCAGGTCCTTAAAGAAGGCCTCCAAGTGTGCTGGCTCACAGGAAGGTTTGTGTTTTAAATTTAGAAGCTCTTGTTAAGTGTGGTTCTGAATTAAATCCAAAGTAGACTCTGCTCCCATATGATTTCCATTAAGAGGAGTCTTCTCATAGTCCTCTATCGGATTAAATTAGTCTGGCTTTCAAGTTTAGGTTTGATTAGAGAGAGTGTGGTAATGGGAAGGCAGTATCACTTCAGCAACAAATGAGGTGTATGTATATAGTTATTTAGTGCAAAGCTACAGAAGAACAATGTGAGATGGTTTCTCTTTTGGGATCCAAAACCAAATGATTTTAGAAATGAAAAATGGTACTACTATAACCAAATATCATGTGTAAAATGTAAGCTCATCTGAAGTAACAATCAGCACCTCCTTTGGAATACTCTTTAATGCCTTAGTCCAGAGTTTCAAAATTTGAGAATTAGGTTATTCTGATTCTAGTAGATCTCAAAAGAAATACAAATATGGAAATGCCTTCTATTTTAAGATGCTTTTCCTTTTAATAGTGTGGTTATGCAGCTTCAGAACTGCATCTTTCTCTTGGAGATATTAGGTCCAGAAGGCATTTGCCTTGCATCTAGGTATAAATTCAATGACACGCAACAGGCAGGGGGGGTGAAGGTGATTGATCTTCAGTGGGAACAGTCATAAATGGGAATAAGCTACATGAAATCATTTCTCTTCCAGGAAAAGGATGTGGCTCCTGATAGCAGGCTGTTGAGGAGAGTGAGAGAAGCTGCGCTCCAGACTGAAAATCTGTCTCCATTTGGAGATACGAAGACTGCCACATCCCTTACTGACTTTTTTCTAGCCCTCGCCATCTGTAATACAGTTGTGGTCTCCACAGCTACAGAGCCAAGACAAAGGGTAATCTCAGTTTCTGAGGAAAATTAGTTTTGCTTGAGCCACATGACAATGTAGAAACCACTGCTCAGTGAAAGCTGGAGGCTGAGAAATGCCTTCTGGAGGACGCATTTTTCTCTGCTTCAAATACCTTTTGTGTAATGTCTACTGTTTTGTTGCCTGCATGTCTCCCTGCCTAACACTACACTTTATGTTTGATTAATAGTTATGGCCACCACAGTTTCTGCAGCTTTCCTTTTGAATCTTAGATTATATTTACAGTAAAAAGAACCTTTGAATACTGGGTTCTCCCTGGTTTCTTGGGCTGTTAACAGAATTACAGGTGGCTTCCTTCTAACTCTGCTTCAGTGGCAGAGACTAAAATCAAATTCAGATTTGCATGACACCTGACTTATGACACTTCTACTGAAGTCTCCTACCAAATAAATCAGATTTTTTTTTTTATTATGATTGTTATTTCAGTGGAAATAGCATTGAGGTTTTGGAAAGCATCCTATGCCTCATATTAATGTATTTTTATCCAGGCTATAACCAATGTTTTCTCCTATCTCTAGGTTACAGTCCCACCGCAAATAAAACCTTCAGGAATCACTCTGGAGAGGATTCATCAGATGTTCCAGCGGCTTAAATTAGCAAGTCTCAGCCAGTCTTTTTCATTATCTCAGGCCAGTTCAGACCTCGGAGCCAGCTTTAGTGCCAAGAGCACAGAAGAGCCCCTGGCCACGCTGGATTGCTGTGACAATGAGGACGACTGCTACGGCACCCCTGGGAAGGGCAGCACGGATATTGCCAGCGCTTCCTTGGAGGAGGTGTTCAAATCCGTTTCTCCCAGCTCTTTGCCATCAGAATATTGCTACGAGGCTGAGAGCCCAGATGAGGCGGCTCTTGTCTATGCTGCCCAGGCCTATAGCTTTACCTTGGTGTCCCGGACTCCAGAGCAGGTGACCGTGCGCTTGCCCCAAGGCACCCTCCTGACTTTTGATATTCTCTACACCTTGGGGTTTGACTCGGTAAGGAAAAGGATGTCGGTGGTGGTGAGACACCCCCAAACCAAGGAGATCATCGTCTACACGAAAGGAGCAGACTATGTTATAATGGACTTGCTGGAAGACCCTGCCAAAGGTAAGTAACCAGTGATTCAGCTCTGTTAGGCCTCCTATAAATTCTTGCAAGAAGTTTATAGTACTATATATATATATGTGTGTATGTTATAGATAACGTATCTAGCTACTAGGATTATAAAAAAAAAGAAAAAGCTCTTTATAGTGGTATCCTTGCAGATCAAGAGCTGATGTGTTAATATTTAACCTGAATAGTGTTTGCGGTGTGGAATGGGCTCATTCCCAGTGACAGCCCTAACCCATGTGAGTGGTGTATTTGCGATAATACTGACATAAGAGTCTGACCATTGTATTTCAGTTTGTCAGCAAGGGTGCTATAATATTAAAACAAACAAAAAAAACACAAGTAATGTCATCTTAAATGAAACCAGCAACTTCAGGCTTATGGATTTCATGGCCAATGCTTACGGGCTGTGAAAGGAATTGCTATTACATTAGCATGCAGTCTTTCCTAATGCCCTGTCCCTTTTAATCTTAGGTCATTGGGTCTGAAATGATCTGTGCTTAAAATACAAACATATTTGTTTTTATCTCCTAGCTGAAATTAATGCACAGAAAAGAATGAGAAGAATAAAAAATAAAACACAGAAACACCTGGACTACTATGCCCGTAATGGCCTGCGAACACTGTGCATAGCTAAGAAGGTAAGAGCACATTAGCCTAATATTGTTTGCAGCTCTGTTGTGTATGTGCCAACAAGTTCATTAGAAAAAAAAAGTAGGTTATAAGTCTTACTGCTTCAGAGAGCAAGCCCATTTTTATGTCCCTCTGTTTGATTGTTCTGTAGACTTTTTTTACTGCTTTCTTCCTTAGCATCTAACCAGGATGAGCAGATATGCGTTTTTGGTCAGTCTCAAAACCTTAATTTCTACTTATGTGATTACTCTGACTATATTTAGATTGGTTCCAGGTAAGAAAGCAAAAGCTCATAGGAGAGGCAGACACTTTTTTTTTTTATCTTTTGTTTTGTGTTCAGCTTTCAGAAACTTTGTCCTCAGCCCAAGATAGTACATTTTAGCCTGATACTTTGATAGAGAAATTCTATGTGCAACAGATAGGCCATATTCAAGTTCTGGAGAAATGTAGTGCAACCTTCAGAAACTGCATGTTCCAATTCAGAATCCTAGCTAAGGTTCCTGTAACAGATAGTTTCTCTTAGGAACACTTTTAAGTCTTAGCTATAGTCCATTTAGATAATCAGGAAGGCTATTTTGCTTGTCTCTTGTAGTTTCCACAGTCTTCTGTTAGAAGAGTTTGTGTTATTTTAAAGCAAATATAATACCTGACCAACCTGGATAGGAGTTAAATCTCTGCCATCCAGAATGTTGGCATCCTTCTCTTCCTGCTTGAATTTGAAGTGAGCTCTGCTTCAATTCCATTATGCAGATCTTGACTGAAGATGACTTTCAAAAATGGGCCAATTTTCGTCGTGAGGCAGAAGCTGCAATTGACAACAGAGATGAGCTGCTAATGGAGACAGCCCAGCATCTGGAGACCAAACTCACCTTGCTAGGTAGCTAAAAATAAGAATTGTCATTGTCGGTGGGGTATCGCTTGCTCTTCTGTGATATTCTTGGCAATCAGACAGGCAACAGCTTATACTAATTCATATCGAAAAGGCTTCCTGTGAGATTTGGAAGTCTCAAGGCTAGGATACACAATCCAATTACAATGTCTAAACAAGTTCATGTGCATTTTAAGCAGCAATAACTTGGAAAAAGTGTGCTGAAACTTTCCTGTGCCATAAATTAAGAACATGGACGTTGCCTCTGCCTGTGGCTCACGTGATGTGTGCTAGATAATATGCTGTGTGTAATTCAATCACATCTGGCTCTTTAACCCTGTAAAACACTTTTTATTAGCTTCAATGTTGAGCACAATCTCCAAGGAAATTTCTGTCACGGTAAAATTATATGATAAAAACATTAACTAAAATTGTTGTCCAAACGCATGCATCCCTGTTGCTGGACTTCTGCTCTCGTTGCGTTCTGTCACGTTTGCCTTCTTTACTTTGTTGAAGTGAGATATTTTGTGTTAAAAGTTACTTCTGTGGGTAATGGTGCATTACCATCACCATACTGTCTACAGACATTATTTTGCTAAATTAGGGAGCACTTCATTGCTTTGTTTTCTGTTTTGTTTCCAGATGTTTTATTGTTTATATTTTGATTTTCAGGGTTGGCTAATTTTCACCTTTCTGGGTACAGTCTGTGCCCGTAATTTGTTATCCTGAATTTCTGTGGTTATAAGCTGTTATCATTATGGCTTCTTATAATATCTGCAGTGATTTAAAAATTATAGTAATAACAGTAAATACTATAAGTAGAATCACAGAAGAGGTAATGTGGCTCTTGTCAAAATCTGTCACCCTTGCCACCTGTAAACGCTGTGTATGCTTTCATACCTCATTTCACAAGAAATATTCTTTTAGCTTTGATCACAGCCCATCTTTATCACAGTTATAGCATCTTCAAACTGACCTCTAGTGGAAGAGATAAAAAGAGGAATATTGTGACATTCAGGTGGTGATTTCCTTCAGGATGAGCATAGTCACCTGCTTTTAAGTTTGCACATTTTAAAAAAGAAAACTTACCTTTGATGAGTGAAGTATCTGACTTGGCAATAGGATAGCATTCATTTAAATAGTCAAGATTCATCTTTTCTGATTGCTGTGATAGGGCTTGATGCAGTACATCAAAAATGCATGTGATCTAATTCCTCTGCCAGCCCGTTGTCATTTTGGATTATTAAGAAGAAAAGAAATGCATCATTCTAGCACCCAGTAAAATGAAGGGCCAGAAACCATTGATAGCTGACATGTTCAGATCTTCACCCGGATGTAGGTTTTGTACCTTAATTAGTTCCTGGTCAATACCTTGGCTCAGTTCTCTATAAGAACAGGATTGTGATTTGAAGTGGAAGACTTTTTAAAATAATAATAGTAATAGATAATAATAAAACACTTAAAACATATGAATGGGCAACATAATTGTCAAACATTGCCAAATAGAAGAATCCCAGTTCACTCCTTTTCCGTTGGCATAGGAGCAACAGGGATTGAAGATCGACTGCAGGATGGAGTGCCTGACACTGTTGCAGCTCTTCGGGAAGCTGGGATACAAATCTGGATCTTGACAGGAGACAAACAGGAAACAGCAATTAACATTGCATATTCATGTAAACTTCTCAACCAAAGAGACACTATCTTTACCATTAACACTGAAAATAAGGTGAGTACATAGAGTGTGTGTGTGTGTGTGTGTGTATGTGCCTTGCATTTTATCACTGTTTTGTGCTATGTTCCATTATTTTATTAAATTCAGAAATTTATTGTTGCACCTTTTCTGATAGGATTAGGCTTGATTTTGTGTAAGCAGGATTTTGCTTTCTCAGAATCCTAAAAATAGCTCTTGTGGCTTGTTGAAAATGCAGTCATTTTCCAGACACTCCACATTGGTGAAGTGTTGATGAGTGATGAGTTGACATGACTTCTTCAGATGGCTGTAGGAAGGAGTGAGTTCAGGCATTAGGGCCAAAGCAGATCCATTTGTTATAGAGAAGTCAGATCTGGCAACATGCAAAGTCCAAAGCTGTAGAACATCAGCTGCCCTCATTCTGTGCGTGGCTGCTCGTGTCCTTGTGTTGTCCACATGGGCTGCATGTCCTCTGGGACAAGTGTGTCCTCCTCCTGCAGGGTCTCCTGGGCCACCTGCACTGGTCTGCTCTGCTCATCTTCCCTAAGACACCCCCCAACATCCAAGGTATGTTGTGGCCCTTAGTGGGGACACACTTGCTTAGCTAGGTGTGAGGGTGAGGAAGGGACAGCAGGGTCCTTGCTAGGTTCAAGCAGCGCAGAGAATTGAGCACCTTTTGGAACAAGAAAGTCATTTATCTCGGCGGTGGGTTGGTGATACGCACTTGCCTGTCTCTGTAATGCTGCAGTGAGGATTGACTAAATGCTGCAAAAATACTGAGTATTTTTATTTCGATAGACGATTGTATAGAGCAGCTAGATGACCTACTTTCTGGCTGCTTTTGTCTGCAGTTAGTAGCTCTCCAAACAAGAATGAAATTCTATACTAATATCTCTCTCTTTCAATGTCATGGAAATAGGGAAACATGCAAAGATGATATGAAATTTGGCACGGAATACATTTTTGGCTTCAATATGTAATTTAATTTGATACACATATCTGCTTTAAGGGAAGATAGAATGAATATATTTAGGATGGAAATTAGAAGATGGTTTCCGTCAGAAAGGAAGCACAGGGATATGCACCGACCTACTGCAGTTGATCCAGGCTCATATGCAAGGTGTACAGATATCTGTGCCTGCGTGAAACGTGGGTGGTTCACTGGCCACTGGGGTTATTAACATTAACATTTACCTCCATCCCTTTCAAGCCAAAGCCCTTGACACCAATTTTGCAAGAAATTTCCAATGGCAGAAGCAGGGCAAATAATATACACAAAGGGCTACTCTTTTGACAAAATTACCTTTAAACTAAATACCCCTTAAATAGTAATCACAGAATCACAGAATGGTTAAGGTTGGAAGGGACTTGTAGAGGTCATCTAGTCCAACCCCCCTGCTCCAGCACCGACAGCACGTGGCAGAGAGTGGCATCTAGGCGGGTTTTGAAGACCTCCAGAGAAGGAGACTCCACACCCTTCCTGAGCAGCCTGGCCCAGGGCTCACAGTGAAGAAGTTCTTCCTCACATGGAGATGGAACTTCCTGTGTTTCAACTCATATTCATTGCCCCTTGTCACATCACTGGGGACAAGGGCAATTCGGCAGTCGGAGCTGAGCATTCAGAGCTTTCCTATGAGGATATCATGGGAGACAGTGTCAAAAGCCTTGCTGAAGTCAAGATAGACAACATCCATGGCTCTCCCTTCATCCATCCCCTCAGTCATCCCATCATAGAAGGCTATTAGGTTCATCAGACATGACTTCCCCTTGGCAAATCCAGGCTGACTACTCCTGATCACCTTCTTATCCTTGACATGCCTAGAGATGCTCTCTAGCATGAACTGCTCCATCACCTTTCCATCGATGGAGGCGAGGCTTACCAGCCTCTAGTTTCCCAGCTAGTTACTGTCACAGACAACAGTTAAGGAACAGCAGTGGTTGGCTTTAGTTGGCTTTATGAAGTCCCTAGACAGTTCCTCCCCTGAACACAGTAGTTTATCAAAACACTAGAAATCACATATATGCCAGTAAGAAGCAACACACACAGGTAGTTTGTGGACATTCATTTTAAAGTGCAAATCAAGACCAACTCGGAACTTTTGGTCCATTCACAAGAACATGATGCTTCTTGAATTTTTTTATATTATTTTATTTTTTTGTGTACAAGTTAGATGCAGGTTTCTATTAGATGTCAGAGATACATTTGATTCCAGAACTTCCCACTTAAGTGTAATTTGAATCTTGCAAACATCCTACACATGCACCTTATGCAACATAAAGTGAAAATAGCACTTTAGAACTGAATCATCACTCAGTAGAGCTGATGGCAGAGATAGAGAAGGGAGTGATTAGCTCCTCAGGTATTTAGTGTCATGCCACAGAAAGGGCACTGTTAGTACCAGGCAGCAAAATAACTTCTAGATGATTCTGAGTTGTGTCTCCCAGTGGTGTGCCAATTTAGGAGATTCACATGGGAAGGGGAAATGAGCCCTCCTTAAAGCTCTTTCCATTTGGTGCTAAGTCGGTCAGGGTTTGTGCATCTGAAAAAAGACTTATTTGTGACTCAGGAACAGTGCTGGGCAGCTTTTTGTTATTTATTTTTCTTCTGTCCCTAACACAAATGTCACAGACCTAATTTGTGACCTAGAAAAGGCCAAATTGTCAAAACCACTGGGCACTTTGGAAAATCTAAACCTCTTGTTTCTCTACCATTGTTCTGAGAGGAAATAAGTCTTCACATAATTGACAGTAGAGCTAGCTTTAAAAATCTCCTTTAGAAAGGCATAATCAGTACTCTTTGAACTCTCAGCACTGGTAATGCAAATATGTGCTTTTCTTTTAAATTTCTTACTGCAGTTAAATAGCTGATAAGATGCACAGTGTCTTTAGCAAAGGACTTGATGACGTCATTAAAGTAATCTCCAATCTGATGAATTAGTGCATTTCTCAGTTTTCCCTAATGTTTATCTGTTAGGTTTAAACATATTGGCATGATTATATATAGATGGATAGATTTTGTAAGGTACTCTGCTCTTGAGAGACATGCAGATAGCTATTTCTGGAATCACTTCTGTTGTCTCGCAGGAAACCTGTGAATCTCTCTTGAATTTAACCTTGGAAGAAGTGAGGAAGAGCTGTGATGTTGAAAAACCACAGAGGAAATTTTTTGGTGTTATCCCAATGTGTTTACCAGCCCCTGGACCTCCCTCTCCTGAATTTGGACTGGTGATCGACGGGAGAACATTGAACGTCATCTTCCAGGGGGGGCTGGAAAAGACATTCCTGGCGCTGACGCAGCACTGCCGCTCCGTCCTGTGCTGCCGCTGCACCCCTCTGCAGAAGAGCATGGTGGTCAAGCTAGTCCGGAGGGAGCTGAAAGTGATGACTCTCTCAATAGGTACCTCACTCTTGAATGTCTTGCAGGAAAAAGAGGGAAGTGGGCTCTTCTAATTAACGTTTATGCAGTTGTATGGAATGGTTGTGCTATGATTTGTGCCTCTTTTCAGCTAGATACGGTGCAAAAATAGTATTGGATATTCTTTCTCTACCAACAGCTACGCAAAAGTTCTCCAGCTTTCAGAGAGCAAATGGGGCTCCCATTTAAAGGAGGTGAAGACACCCAATCTCAGGCTCTCCCAGCAGTCCCCTCCATGCACAGCAGTACAGATGTTTGTATGTCACATATGTCACACTCCAGTGTGTCTTAGCAGTGGGGAAAGTCAATAGTAGTTAACACTGTGCTTTTACAAGGCCTTTTCATACTGTATTTTCCCAACCAGTGAAAACACTGTTATCCCCAGGGTAGCATTAAGCACCGACTCCAATGCTTTTTACCTCCAAATAATGTGAAATACTTTGAGTTTCCTGCTGCAGTGTTGCAAAGTGATCCCACTACACACTCCTTGCAGAATTGATATTTTACAACTTAAAAGTTTTTTTAAAAAAAAAATCAAAAAAAAAAAGTCAGTAAAAGAAGAATCTCTTCAAAGTTCTTGCTTTGTTTCAGAATACAAAACATGATTCAGTCTGCACATTGCAGACCACCATGCCTGTTTTTTCCATGGAAATTTGGTTATGCATTTTCACATATTGCTGAAAATTGGAAAAAGCAGAATAACTCCTAAAAATGGCTTGTCACGTTGTTAGTTGCACTACAAGTTATGATTTAATTTGGAGCATTGAGAGGAGTGAGGTGCTGTGAAGTGTGTTCCTGAACGCATGGAGTTTACCATGCAGAAACATATAAAAAGGAGTAATTGTGGATGGTGCCAGTGTCCATGGAGCTACCCAGCCAAGTCCAATGCCGAGCTTAGGATGAGAAGAATGAGGTCTCCTAAAGAGGAGGAGATTGACACCAAGATTAGAGTCTAGTGCTCTTGTCTGCTTCATCCCCAGTATCAGCTTCCCTAATTAAGATGCATGTTCCTATAGAATAGTCTATGCTTAACAGTACAGCTGGAATCTTATTATTATGTGAAGTTAAGCATCTTATCTCACTATTTAATTGTTCCCACTTGTCTTCCTATTCTAGGTGATGGGGCAAATGATGTAAGTATGATTCAAGCATCTGATGTTGGCATCGGAATATCTGGCCAAGAAGGCATGCAGGTATCACTTCATTTACTTCCTTCCCTCTTCTGTCACGTGGCTTCTTGATGCTTCATAAATTTTATAGTAGCCTTATACTCTGAGTGTCATCTTAAAGGTTGCAAGTTGTCATCATTGCCATCTTAAATTAATATACATGCCATAATTGCAGATTCAGAGAAAAAAAAATAGTGTTTTGAGCCAATAGTTAACATGCAGGTTCAAACGTGTTTGTTTATGTGTGGAAAATTAACAGATGATTGTCCAGTGGTAGGTTAACATCTGGTTTGGAATCATCTCTGCTATAAATGGTTCTGTTGATGCTCTGTAGATCCTATAGATCAGGTTCTGTTGATTCTCATTCAGTGTTTTCTGCACCAAAATCTTTCCTTTATTTTCCTAAGCTTGAGAGTTCCATGGAGATAGAAAGTTCCAGTCTTTGGTCAAGTGTTTTTTTCTGCTACATGTTTCAATGTTCAATCATCATCATATTGAGTGGGAAAATAAATTCTGAAATAATCTCCACTTTTTTTTTCTTCCCTAAAGGCTATGATGGCTAGTGACTTTGCAATCTCCCGATTTAAGCATCTCAAAAAACTGCTTCTTGTCCATGGACACTGGTGTTACGCTCGCCTGGCAAAGATGGTGATATACTTTTTCTACAAGAACGTGGTAAGATGATATAGATAAAATACAAGATCTAAATATCTTTTGAAATAGCATTATTCTTGAGGGAAGAGGACTCAAGATTTAGTAACCTTTATACGGTGGCTCGAGAAACTTTTCTAGCAATACCCATGAGCCTCAGAATAAGCTTTGCGTAAGGAACAGCAGATTATTAGTGCTAGAATACAGAAGATGATTCTGTATTGAGAAACACTTGCCTATGAAGTCTCAGAATTTTTGCATTTAACTTGATAGGAGCCACTTGCAAGCAATGATGCAGTCATATCTGGCATTTTTATTAAAAATGTAATGTATATGCAAATGAGCTGTGCATTGAAGAATAATGTAAAGTGGATAAACCTGATAGTAATAGTTTCTGCAAGCCTGTGCAAACAAGTCGATTTGACATGAAATGCACTGAGCTTGAAAAGCTATTTACTTAGAATTCAAAGTGTCCATTTTTAATATATATATATAATTTTGAATAAGGATTATGTCTTATTGGTGTTAAGATTTATAATGGAAATTGAAATAGAAACTTTTTTTTCCCCATGACTGGGCGTCCTTTCAAAGTTCAAAGGATAGTTATTTGCAATATGAAATAGCTCTCCAGTTTGGGATTCTGCTGCTTTATTATCTCCCTGGTACCATTAGAGAGCAGGAGGCCTTTGATTCCACGTTGTCAACAGGCTTGTAGCAGGATTTAAAAATAGAGTTTTTAGGGTTATGAACAATTTGATTAATTATTCTCAGATATATGCTTAAAGAAACCTAGCTGGTGTGAAATACTTAGGGTACAATGCTTTAAGACGATAAAGTGCAGAGGGATCTACCCTGTAGGTATTGATACAGGTACCTGTAACCAAAATGATGTATTCATGGGAGACAATGTTAAAAAATGATGTGTTATGAAGACCTCATAGAGAGAACGATGAGAGGCACAGACAATCCATGTGCTGCCGTTTAAAGGGTGCAGAGCAGCCTTAAAAGTGGAGGACAATGTGAGGGAAGATGACAAACCAAAAAGGCACAGCTCTGTGATCCTCACAACCTGGAGAGGCATGAAATTGTGTCAGTGGGAAGAAAGCATTTCTGCACAGAGACATGGTTCTGCCCGTGCCATGACATTGCATTTGTATTTGCCTCTCCCATAGAGTTACGTCAACCTGCTCTTCTGGTACCAGTTCTTCTGTGGGTTCTCTGGTGCCACCATGATAGATTACTGGCAAATGATCTTCTTCAATCTCCTCTTCACCTCGATGCCCCCCATTCTCTTTGGAATCCTCGATAGAGATGTTTCTGCAGAAACACTGTTAGGTTTGCCTGAATTGTACAAGAATGGGCGAAACTCAGAGGTATGATTTGATTGCCGAACTGCTTGATAAACCAAAGGACCACTTTTGTTGTTTTGATTTTCTAGGGAGGGAAGGAAAAGAACGGCTTCAAACTCACCCAAAACTAAATTATCCATTGGTTTCTGTTTTGCTGGTGTCCAGTAAGAGAAAGAGTAGAACAGTAGCTGTCAGAAGAACTAATTTAAGAGATACAATAGTGGGTTACTTTGTGAGAGTAAGGCTGGGAGCCTGTTCATGGTTGGAAGACATAAATAAATAGATTTATTCTGAAGATAAGCATATGGTTCAATCCAATTTGGTACAAACAGGATGCATGATAGTAAAGGAAGTGATGTACGGGTGAGTCAGCCCTGTGAACAAAACCCTAAAATGAATGGAGATTTTCATTTTAAGGACATTCAGTATTGCTGATCTAAAGAAATACAGTGGAGCTGATAGATACACAGCTATACACAGGCTGATTATATTCATGCAAAAAAAAAAAAAAAATCTGAATGAGAGCATAGGGAAAAATAAATGGAGGATGAGAAATGCAGCAACTGAGGGTAAGAGAGTTTAGCTGGTCCCTGATCAAACTCTGCTGAGATTTGGTGTTTTGAACAGTCTCAGCCCACTGAGGAGTCCTGGAGGAAAAGCTTGATAAAAAGCTCGCAGCAGAAGAGTGACAAGGAAACTCAAAACATGAGATCAGTGAACAAGACACCATTTTTTTTCTGCTCTCATATTCAGAAAGAGGCTTTTTAATACATAAAGAGGAGTTGTCAGTTTGGTGTCTAGGCTCTTCTGGATATGAACTGTTTCATTTATTTAGTTACGTAACTTTAACTATCAAAATCACTAGCTCTTAAGAAATACACATAAGAGCTTATATGGAGATTTTTCCTCAAACTGCCTGGCAAGTTTAGAGAACCAGTCTGATCTGTGTGTGTGTGTGTGAGGATCATGTGTATCTAGTTTTGCATATAATAGCACTTTTGGTAAAATCCTAAAGGCTTGTTCCCAAATTACCTTAAGATTTTTAATAGAAAATGATGAAGATGTTAGTAGGCAAATTTTAATGCGCACCTTGCTTTAGATTACAAAATTGCACGGTATTTAAGACTGTCACTGTCTTAAATACAGCTACTTTCCTCATTAGGGACTGTGTTTTTAGCACTGATGAACATCAGTGGTTCATAGTCTTTCCTGATATTTTTAAAATCTGTTTATAGGAACACAGACTTTGAGCATTCTCTCCAAGATTTTTTATTGCCTTTCTTAGTAGCTGCTGGACCTTACATACATATATATTATTTATCATTTTGAAGAGAACATTGTTGATTTGGCATTTTGACTGCATTGAAACAACAGAGGCCTATCCTTCTGTCACTCCCCTGATGCTTCCTACCCCAGCCTATCTGTGCTACCATAGGTCCCAAGATAAGATTAAGTATGACGTGATCATACTACAATGGCACAAAGTAGGTTCTTTAATGGAAGGAGCCATAGGAGACAATAAATTTGCCCAACTTTATAGCCCCAGGAAGAGCTGTGTGTGAAAAATAATTTGAATAAAGAGGTCCTAGGGAAAGGGATATGGCAGAGATTCATGACATCTGACTTTGTTGACTGGCTAATCTTCTTAAGGTCCCAACGCAGAGGGCATACCTGTTAAGGGATAAACCTTTGCTTCTAATTGGCCTCTGAAGAGGCATTTGTACATGAATCTGCAGACTTGTATTGTGGTGGAAATACGCAAAGCAAGTATATCTGTAGTAAGAAGAGATGTGCATCCTATCATAATGACTGTTATCCTCAAACTCCCACAGATATACAAGCTGTCAACTTTTATTATTACAATGTTGGATGCCTTCTATCAGAGCCTCGTTTGTTTCTTTGTCCCCTATTTGGTAAGTACATGGAGCACTTATATTCTCATTTTCATTGTCTTTAAAACAGTAGGTGGCAGGAGGGAAGGAAGAAGATTGATTTCGGAATCAATACAGTCTCTCTCTCTCTCTCTCTTTTCCCATTCTCTAGACATACAAGGGCTCTGACATAGATGTGTTTTCCTTCGGGACCCCCATCAACACGATCTCCCTCCTCACGATTCTCCTGCACCAGGCTCTAGACATGAAAACATGGGTACGTGTTTGACCTATGCTCTACGTGCAACACTTTTCTGAACAGAACATACCGTGCAGCAGTGATGTGTCTTTTGCATTCATTTACTTCTGAGTCACAAAATTAAGCAGTGTATGCATTGAAATAACACACTGTGGCAAAGTTGATTATTTGCGTTGGGATAAGAGCTCCGGCAGAGCAGCAGCATTTGCTTCTACTGTGCTTTTGAACATGACAGTACATATTTTTTGCATACTTTAGTTATATGAGCAGGAAACAGTTTGAGATATTTTTAAGAACTATATCCACTGCCATTATTTTTATATTTAATTTCTAGGTATTTCTCCTGCTGCGATTTTTAGTAGAATATGTCTATATGATATGTTATTTCTATTTATTCTTTATGTTCTCCTGTCCCAAAACCAGAGTCAGGATCTAACATATACTGCTTACGCTGCTCTCATGTTGTGCACTTCTGCTTACAGACGGTGTTTCACTGGGCCACGATGATTGGGAGCGTGCTGCTTTACTTCGTCTTCTCGGTGGTCTACAATGCTGTCTGTGTGGTCTGCAACCCTCCCAACAGCCCTTACTGGATTATGGAGAAGCAGCTTTCAGACCCTACCTTCTATTTACTGTGCCTCATTACTCCAGTCATTGCACTTTTACCAAGGTTTGAATAATACATTTGTATCTTCTCAATTTTTAGGCATCTTAGTGAAATAAGAGTAATGATGTCTGTAGATAGGAGATATGTCAGATGCACAGACAGTGATAAGTCTGTAAGTCAGAAATCTAGGTTCTGTGTTCCAGTTCATAAATCATTAGTTTATATAACCGTAAAGTTATATTAATTATAAATATTTATATATATAAATATATATAAAGTATATATATGTAAAATATATATTATATATTTTATATATATAAATGTATATATAAAATATAAATATATAAAAATATATAAATTGTATAACTAAAAAACTACATTTATATATATAAACACAGGTGACTCCCAATGCACCTGTTGTCTTTATTTTCTCATCTGGAATGCTCTTCCTTCTGGGATGCTGCAAAATTTACCAGCACAAATATGCCACATAATTGTTCACTATGATGAGCACAGTATTGTCGAGCAGATAAAGACCAGGGAGCAAATCTTTGTGCAATTCTCAGTGTGCATAGGAATATCTCAATGTATTCTGTTTCTTTAGTATATTAGAGTGCTTTATGAAACCAATTTAAGAATATGCCTCTATATCAAATAAATGTCTATATCTAGACTCCTGGTTTTCCTCTGTGCTGCAGATTAGGTATGATAAAGATGGCTTTTGCAGACTGAATTTGGAAAGGAATAGTAATCATTTTAATATGTTCATGAGAAAATGTGGTTTGAAAAACAATGATTTTGTTCCCATGCATATGTTAACCTTACTGCCTTTAGTTTTTATTACTTTAATCATTCTTTAAGTAGATATGTTTCATCTGAATTGCACCACCTTATTTCTGTTTTTTATTTCTGCTTGGTCAATCAGAGACAGGCATATTAAATTCTCTTGCTGGTCTGCTGCTCACACTGCCAGCACACTACTATTGCAAGGAAGTATTTTTCTAATATCTGATTTTGGAAATACTTTAAAGTATTGAAATTTTGGCCTTATCTTTGTCTAAATATAAAGAAACCTTTTGAGATAGATGATATATTTTCCATCTGAGATCAGAATCTGTATTTCCTTATGTTGCCTTATATGTACTTCAGATCAGGATAAGCCACACACGGTTCACTGGGTTCTCATGTATTTTAAGTATAGCGTCCTGTTCAGTACTTACATGATTATTGTCTTCCTCTCAGTCCACATTCATAGTGTTATTTTTGACCTTGAGCTTTCTACTGAGAGCTACATTAAATGCATGAATAAGAATTCGTATATCCATCTTGGATATTCAGCAAGGCTGAGATTGTTGCTGCCTCAGCAGTATACTGAGTTTGAAGATTGGTAATTTCAGGGTGGAGAGTTGCTGTTGCTTTTTGTAGATACCCCAGATTATTTTCTGTAGAACCCCTGATTCACAGAAAACC
>JAVCKT010020152.1:0-15621 GCA_032273925.1 Rhynchotus rufescens | reverse complement strand
CTCATGACGTTGCAAACTGTCCTGCTGACTGCTGTGTTCAGGAATTAGGTTGGGAAAAACGGATGCTAACTAAACTGTAACTAAAATTTTTCAGTATGACATAACACAGATTTTTTTCTCAAGAAATACTGAAAAAAGGGGTTCTCTGATGAGAGCAGTAAGTCTCCAAATTTCTGAATTGAGCTAGTTGTTACAAAGAATAATGTTTTCATAAACTAGTGAGGAAGCAAACAGTTTATCATTACTTTGAAAGGGATCTTGTTAGCCTGGTACAAACTGTCTGAGATCTCATAACAACATAGGCTGACTTAGAAAAAGATTCTCATAAATCCATTAAAAAATCCAATTACTAGAAAATAACTCGTGTTTAGAAATTGGTTGAGGTATGCAGGAACACTTAAGTGTGAGAAAATTTGTGAGATGAACAATTGTGAGAAAATTTGCTGAGATGAGCACAGAAGATAAATTTCTATTTTGCAGCCTAATCATCTTAATTTAATCACTTTAGTCTATGTTATGACCTGAACTGATATCTCCAAATGTGTGAAATACATTTTCTCTATGGTAAACCAGCTTTATTAATAGCCATCTTTCCTTCTAATTTAACTATGTCTATGACTGTTTGACAGCCAATTTCAAAACTCCTCTTGACTTTTTCTTGCTTAATTTTCTTTAAAACTGTGAGGTTTATGAAAATAAGGATAAAATAGATTAAACTTAAGAAATTAATGGGAAATATCCAGATTTTGTCTTCTAATGATACTCCAGTTGTTGTTCTGTTTCAAATTGACCTAGGACATAAACTCTTTTCAAATTATCACTCCTGACAATTTTAGAAACTCTTCTTGATTTGTATTTCCTAAACTAGCCAAGAGGTATGTAAATATGTACTGATTGAGGGAAGGTTGATTTTTTTTGTTTGTTTGTTTTGTTTTACCTAACATAAAAGGCAGATTTAACAAATTGTCTTGGGTTTAGAAAATATTTTTTTTAGGGAGCCTATTGTATAAGTTAACTTTTACTGGATAAGAGTCTACTTTGTTCTTTATCAATTATTAAAGCAAAAGATTGTTGTATGAGATTAGGACACCTAAATCATTAGCTACAAAAGAACGTGTTTAATAATGAAGTCACCATAACTGTATAATTATGATGATATGATAAATGCTGATACAAAATTGACTTTACAGAATTTGGTGGTTGAAATAACCTATAAGAATTAGATGACTAACATGTTAACAAGTTTTAACAACTGAGGAAATTGTTCCAAAGGACCCTCAGCATCAGAAAATGCAAGGATAGAAAAAGCAGGCCCAGGGAGCTAGTGCAAGTTAATTAATGTTTGACATTTTTTTGTCATCAAGCTGTGATTTCTTGCAGTTATCTCTGGGCCTGTTCATCCAAACAAGCGATTATATCATCTCTTATCTAAATCTTACCAAAACTATTGACATCATTTCCACTGATCACTTGTTTACTTACTTTACTTTACTAGCTTGTATCTTTTTTAACAAATTAGCCTATTAACAAATGCAATGATGACTTTCTTATTGTTTTTTCCTCTAAATCCTTGACCTGCATGTAGAACAAAACCAATACTGATGTGAAGTAGAACTATTGTATGCAACAACTCTCCTTATATTGTGGGAATCCAAAATCTGACTCCTTTCTATCTGTTTCTCATCTCAGCCATGACCAATAGCCATCCGTGTCAACCTAGAAAGAGACACAAGGCACATCTATTGATTACAAGATGGTCCAGTTGGATGATACTTTTAAGACATTTCCCTGATTGCCTGAGCACTCTCTTTTGGAAATACTTAGTCTCTTAGCTATTACTGAACGAGAGATATTAATTTTGATTTTTATATATTTTTATATGCCTTTTTTTATGCCTTTTTAAGTAACCTAAGAAAAATGGAGTTATCAGGCTAATCTTGCACCAATAAAATGAAAGAATTTACGTTCCTGAGATCTCACATCTAATGTCTACCACCTAGTTTCCGTGAGTTCAAAGTATCAAGAGAGTAATCTTTCCTTCACAAACTAGATAAGACTTTTTTCTCATGCTAGGAAGGATCTAAAATACTTGCTGGAGTTAATGTCTTATAAAAGAAATCTCTGCACAGAAGAAGAAAGGGTGAGGAATATTTTGGAAGTGAACATAAGGTTCTTTTGTATTTCTCTTTCCTGTCATTGTTAATGTTTTGCTAGTATTCTAGAAATACTGAAAAGTTACCAGCAAGAATAAAGGAAATAAAAAAAAATACTTTGAAATGTGTCAGAATTGCTTATATATTTGTCAAGCTGATGATTCTGATGGAGATGGAGAAAGATTAGTGGCTTTGGTCACTCTTTAGAATGGTTTCTTCCTGTGATTCAGTTCCTTTTTAATTAGAGGGATATGAGGATGAAAGAACGAAAATTAAGAAGTGTTCTGTTCTTATGAAAAGATCAGTTTTCCTTAACGAAATTTAAGCACAAGACGGTTTGCACATATTTCAATTAACAAAAAAAAAAATCTTTTAAGTAAAAGAATAGTTTTTTTCAAATGAAAAAGTATCACATCTTATACTGAACCTCTCTGACCATCTCAAATTCTTCTTGTTCTTGTTTATCTCATTTCAAAGGACAAGCCGACAAAAAGGAAAAATCAGATGCAGATCAGAAGAATTGAAACAGAATGTTTTTACTATTGCATTAACCTTTCTCAATTCCAGGAATCATCTAAACCTGTGGTAACAAGTTTTGCCTGATTGCTCTATTCTTATATGTTATCACTGTCTTATAAAATATTATTTTATGCAGCTGTTGATTTAAACTACTAAGATGTATAAAGGGTATTCATAATCTTTCATAGTGGAATACTTTCCCATGAATATCTATGTTTAATCAACAGGATTTATCAGAATATCTTCAAGGTTTCTATTTACATTGTTTTAAAAAATGGGTTTCCTAAACAGACCACAAACACTACTTAGGATAACACTTAGATAACAAATGCAAATGTTCTGATATTCTGCTTAATTTAACTAAATTACTAGAAGGTATTTTGTAAGTTCATATTAAAGTCAGAAATCATATACTCAATACTGTACAAAGTTAATATGTGATATCATCTTTAGAAGAGCCAGACCCTTGGCTGCTGTGATCTGTAATAAATGGACTTTCAACCACTTTCTCTTGTACATGAAATATTTCTCTATATTTTGCATCTTGCATGCTTATATGAAATTTTAGGCAGTCTTGACATTTTTTGCCAGCATCGCAATTTACTTCTAACTTTACTCAAAGATCACAGTCAGAGCTTCACTTTGATGCTGCTTCTGGTAGAATGATTTCCTAGAATGTAATCCAAAATCCACTAAATCAGTTTAAATCAACTGACTGATGTAAACAGGTTTTGAATAAAAATTATTATTATTCTTGATGATGTGTGTCAAAATATATGTGAGGTAATAGAAAACAACCTTTTAATATTTGATAAACACTTGCCTTCTTCCTGAAAATAAAGTTTGTGGTTACTGCTATAACTATACATATCTCTTGGAAGACATCAAGTTGTCTTTGGTCCCCAAAACTCCAGATAAAGTCAGTTGCCTCAAAAGGAAGTTTACAGTACAGCCAGAACTCAACATCTTTGAGATTCATTTTAGAGCTATGAAAATAAGATCATGTTTCATCTACTGCTAGGTATTGTGAATTTGAAGCAATACTATTAAGATTATAATAAATTTAGCTGGCCCTTGGTCTATGATTTTAGCTTAAAAATTAATTTGGTCAAATATTTTCCCATCATTGGATATATCTGAAGACCTAGTTTATGCTGCAGGGTTGGAATGTTAGAATTTTTGTTTGTTTTTCTATTCCTTTAATATGACTCAGCTCTTAAGTCATCCTTTTTCGACTTAACCAGTATGCCTTCATTTGAATTTAATGTAAAACTTCATTCTTTTTTCTGTTGATAAAACTTGAAAGTGGAAGTAGATGGATTGTATTGTCACAACAAAAGGCCTTCCTCAGTCGATAAGTACCTTCCATTAAGACTTCAACACATATTGACGTCTCAAATCCACAAAGCTACTGATTTATTGTATCTTCTTTTCCTGGAAGGAAACTCATGTAATATAAAATAGCATTCTTTAAAGTTTTTTAACATCCATGTGGCATATTAAGTCACATTAACTTATCATTTGATTCTTGTAACCTTATCATAATGAAAACGAATACCTTCTCTTTAATACCAAGCATGCTTTTTCCTTCAGTATTTCATGTCTGTTTGAATGGACTTCCTAGGATAATTTGGGTATTTGGCTTTGTTAAATCCAGTGATAGTTCATGATCATCATTAGTTTATCTGTCTTTATATAAAAGTAATGTAATATAATTCCTACTAGTCATTCCATTTTTGTCAATTCTTAACTTTCATTTTTTGTGTTAGGAAGAATAATTTTCATTGACTAACAATCATAGAAGAAATCATATGCAAGCCAAAAGGAATATTCTAAGGACTGCGCTTAAAACCTAATTGTTTTTTGCAGCCTACAAGCAATCAAGAACTGAAGATAAGAGCATTCTTTAGTTTGGCATTAACCTCACTAAAAACAATTAATAGAATGTATAATTTATGTTGTCTATATACTGCTATATATTGTCATCAGTAAGGTGTCCTAAAATTTCCTGTTAACCTACCCAGTGATATTTAAAGAATGATAAGAATCTAATTGTTACATTATTGATGAGCTTTGAGAAACTATATTAAAAGTTATTGTACTTTTTTTTCCCCCAACAGATGAAATATATTACCAGCTAGTAAGTGCCAAGAACGCCGACACCTGACATGCTGGGAGTCAGTTATAATATTTTCTGAGAACCAGAAATTTAAAATATAACTAATTGGAGAAATTATGTTAGTCTAAACATAATTTTGGAATAAATCATATATATAGGAATAAAAGAAAAAGATACCACTTTTGGTATCTTTTGGATGAAGATGCCACTACAATGATTCAAAGAAGAATCATCTGCAGAAGAGTTTGCGTGGTCTCTCATGTGCAAATATATTTTGCTCTCCTCTAATATAGACAAAGAAGGGGAAGGAGGAAAGGGAGGATTACTTATAATGCCCAGCAGAAGAGTCCCTAGAAGCTCATTAATCATAAACGTCAGATAAACAAAGTGGAAGATATTGACCACTAAGTAGCTTCTAGACTATAACCAAAAGTAGTTACTTCAGTCAAAACAAAGAATGAAGCAAAGTGTGCGTGGCTGCCTGAAATAGTTGTACAGTGGGACCTCCATTCTGTTAATCCCGCTGAGTGGTAAATGGTAACAAATAGATCCAAGAGATTCCTTCACCTGGGGAATCTGCAATACAGCCTGCAGTCCCAGGCCAACCAAGAGAGGAAAGCATCCCGGATCCCGGAGGAAAGGAGGAAGCTGAAGCAACTGGCAAGCCCTGGCCTCAGCATCCCAGCAGGCAGCCCCAGAGGTATAAGGTTTTCTCCTGATACGCCGCCTCCTGGGGGAGAATGCTGCCCAACTCTCTTCTGAATTTGAAAATGCCATGATTCAGGGCACATATTCATTGCTAAACAATGTATCTTTTTTATTTGTGTTCCTGGGTAAATAGTGATCATTAACTACCTTGAATTAAAAAGACATTGAACGGGCATGTCACTTTGACCATGAGGGAAATTACCTGAGCCTATTGATTCCTTTGGAGAGTGAGATTTAGAGATAAAAAACACAGTTCTTGGCAGTAAATGCAAGCTCGTGGTGAGAAAGCAAACCCTCCAATGTATTTATTTGCAAGGGAGAAAGAGTATTTCCTAAATGAGATATTGAGGTTTATCTAGATTTGCTAGATGATTTATTTTTATTTCAGGATATATTTATATACTACTCATGTCAAGTATATGTTCCATTAGTTCTAATGTGTCTGTTTCACAACAGAACAGGTGTGTCTGTCTTTTTATGTATAGTGATATTCAGTATCTTGTATACTTGGGCTATAGAACTAGTATAAATGCTATCTTAGCACAGCAAGTTGGCGATGTGGCTGTTCTTCTTTTTAATATTGGCTATACCTGCTTAGTCTAAAGTCCAGAATGAATCAAGTGGGATTAATTCCCATGAATCAAGGGAGGGGGATCCCTTTTTTCTCTTATATATCTCAGAAATATAAAAGTGATTTTTGGATTAGGTAAGCACCACATTGCAGCACAGAAAAGCACTTTGCCTAAAGATTGCATATTTGCCACCATCTTGACTCGTGCTGCAGTGCTTAATTCATTTATTTGGTATGGTTTGAGGCAGTGTACAAGCTACTTCTTTCAGGGTTAAGGTGACTGCAGGCAGGATGTGGCATGATTAGATACTTGTGAGCAGTACTGATGAATAAAAACATCAACATCAAGACAAGAGACTCTTGAAGATAATGCTCACAGAGGGTGGGATTTAGGGAGCTGACCAAATAATGCTGAAGATCTATAAAGCTCTTTTGATGTTGTTGGCGATTGGAACTTGCTGCACGTAGTGAATAGGACTTGCTGCCAGGCTCTTATAAAGCAGCACCTGATTATTCCCGGATCCATCAACAAGATTGAGACTGAATGCAGAGCCTGAATCATTATATTTCTGAAAATATTGGAGGGGCAATTGTCTGTTGTCCCTAGGCATCGACAGTAACAGTTATTTATGTGTCTTTGCTAGTGCAGCTACTCAAGTGCAGTCCCACCTCCAGGCACGCTTTGCTGCTTGCTTGCCACGTTAGTGTCCAAAGGGCTTGCAGGATTATTACCGTTCTGCACCACATGAGTTGAGAGCTCTATAAATGGTCACTGCTGAAAATAAAATGTCAAGGTGAAATTTTGACTCCGCTAAAGATGAGCTTTGCCTGCGACTTCACAGGGACCAAGCTGTTAACTCCTGTTCTGATGCTGCCATCAGTTCAACCTCACAAAGCTGAATCGTAATCTCCGTTGGATTGAGGTGCAGCAGTTTAACACAATATTGCTCCTGGCCCTAAGTGTTACTGCTCTGCCACTGTTTATTTCCCCATGGTGAGGGTTAGAATAAGAGCCACAGATAATTCAACTGCTTCAGCTAAATCCGTCAGGAAAATTGAATGAGAGCTCTTGGATGTATATTCACCTGGTCAGATCTTATTCTTAATTTTGTCTATAGTGCCCACAGGAGTTTGAAGCTCACCAGAAAGGAAAACTGGGCTCTAAAGTTTAATACATCATCTTAATAACTAACATGCTTATAGTTCCCTGGGATTTTGCAGGGGATCAATAAATACCTCAGACTTCATGAGGCATAAGTCTTTGCAGTAGATTGTGGGAATTTGACGAAACTCAAATGGAAAGCACATATTATACCAGAACAGAGAGAAAACTTTAAAATAAGAAGCCATTACCTTATGAGAAAAGCAGAAACACGCTGCTAGTGCCTTCCTTTGGTGTGCTAGTATGGTACCCTCTGGTACATGCATTGTTCTGTTTAACCCCTAACAAATTAGACACTCCTGCACATTTGTTGGTTTAATTTAAAAGCATGAATGGAAATATGTAGGCTGCAGTCAGGTCAGTAGAATTCAATTCAGCTGGATTCAAACAGAATTTTTTTTTTTAAAGTCCATCTTGTTCTGTTAATATTTTAAGGAATTTTGCCAGGAGGAACAAACACTTGCCTGTGCTCCTTCTGTATGATTGCTCTTTCACAATGTATAGGCAACTTGCAGCAGAAATCCCAGAATCACAGAATGGTTGAGGTTGGAAGGGACCTTTAGAGATCATCTAGTTCAACTCCCCTGCTCAAGGAGGGACATGCCACGATCTAAATCAGCATTTGAAGAGGACAGCAGATTCCTCATCCTGTTCTTGTGTACATGGCACAGAGCAGGAGGGGGATGGACAAGAACCAGGAACATGACTGCACCCCAATGACAGGGGAGGAGCACCAAAGTGCCCAGGGCCTTCTAGAGAAACAAAATCCTTGTTCTACTCAAAAGACTTGTTCAAAAGTCACTCAGGTCTGGAAGCGTCCATCTCAGTAAAATAATAATTAGCTAAGAATGCACTTCATTTATATTCTGAGTTAAGTGTGGAGGATGGCCCCATACGACTTTTAATAATTTATAGTTTTAGAGTAAGCAGCAAATATAGCCCAAAGACATCAAAGAGACAGAATTGCACCTGAGGCTGTTAGTTCTAAATTGGAAAAAAAAAATCTTACATTTACAGTCCAAAGGAATCTAAATCAGCAGCATGTTTCACTAAAGGAGCTCAAGCACAAAGCAAATAATACTTAAAATCCCATTCCTGATTTGAAAGGTAATTTATTTAAAATAATTATTCTTGTACTGTATATGCATTTCATTCATTTAAAATTGAGACTGATTTGCAATCTCTTAAACTATCCCACTTTAATGATCACTTCTGACATTTCCTAGTTTCACAGAAATGTAGCAGTGGAAAACATCTGAAGACAGAATCTGATTTATCTCTTTGCAAAAGAAATTTTAGACAATGCATGTCAGCCATTTTTCTGCTCAAATTTTTTAAAAAAAAATCTTACAAGAAATGGAGTAAAAGCTACAAGAGGTCTTGCTTGAAGAGAACATGCTCATTGGACCTTTGAAGGTTCATCTCCCAGTAGTCATCAAAATAGACCTGCTTTTTACCTCTGCTGCATAAAATATATTGCAGAGTAATGATAGTGAGCCAGAGGAAGCTCATCTGCTATGATAAATGACAAGGCTTCCAAGGTATTCAAAGCATTATCAGAACCCATTTCATAGCTCATCTATTATTATAAGCATAAAATGTGCAAATGTTCCCCACTACTGTAAATGTCAGCATGCTGGGGGCAAGTGCTTTGATTTTCTATCAGCAAATAGTGTTAAATTATATAGTGTTTAATCATGTGTAGTGAAAGTGATGAACTTTAAAGAATTAACAACTTTCAAATGACTCCCATGTACAGTTCTCCTGGAAACAGGCAACATCATTGATAAAATCCCAAAGACAACTTCCACAGCCTGGAGGTTTCGTGATGATTCAGGGACAGAGCACTAATATACAAAACATTTGGACATCGTAATTATTTTGGATGAGGGAATCTTCCCTGCATTTATGGAAGAAATCACGTTAACCAGTGTGATACAGAAAAACATAATTGCTAAATAAAGCTGTTACATTGAACAGACCAGATTGCAAGTGGTTGTATAGTAGGAGTAACTATAGGCACTTGCCTTACATTGTCTTGTCTTCCACTTGTCTTCTTTGAAAGCCACGGTGCAGGTGAAGGTGTGGATATCGTGCATGGAAAAGGAAATGTAAATCTATAACTTTCCAGACATAGGGAAGGATACAACTGCTAGTATCTTAGCAACGGATAAAACTGAAAGCTGCACAGAGAAATCAGTTAACTGGGTCTCATCTTTCTTAAAGAGCTTTCTCTGTTTTATATTTCATATTGCTGCTGGATTTTTTGTCAGAGTATTTGAAATTACAGGATGTTTTGCTACTGTAGTCCCCATTTTTGTTTTTTTGCTAATGGGAGTGACATTTTTAATTTTGGATCAGTAAACATTTAGTTATTAGAGCAATTTTATTAGCACACACTAGACTTGTCTTTTGTCTAGATTAGTCTTTTGCAATTAGAGCTTAGGCTACTCTTCGTAATGAGGATTGTACTAGATGAAGTCCACTGAGATGGAGTCCACATTCAATGGCACAGAAAGGTGCTGGATGTACTCATAGGAAAATCTATGTTTTCCAGTTTTTCTAATTAAAATTTGCTTTGTACTTTCAGTACATTCTATGTAGCTTTTCTAGATCTCAATATAACTTCTGGTAGATGGAAAATGATAATTTTTCTCTACATCAACAAAAATGCTCTTTATAAGAGCTGCAAAGCAACCTGTTCTGGGACTGTCGCTCTCAGGACAGTCCTGAGAACCAGGAAAAAACAAGAGGTTTTTCCTCATGTTTAGACAGACCGGCCTCTGTCTCCGTTTGTACCTGTTGCCTCTGCTCTGCCATCTTTTTTAATCCATGTTCTTCTATGAGTGATGAAAATCTTTTCAAGGGTTTGTAAAGGATAGCAAATTATTCAGATTCCCCTAATTGTTTTCATTCAAGAAATTCTATTTATCCAGCTCTAATCAATTGCCTGTCAGCACCGAAAAGATTCTTCTAACTTGCAAAAAGCAAAACACAGAATTTACTATAAAACTAGCAATATTGGCTTGTGTATAGTTTTTTCCTTTCTGATTTAGAAGCAGTTCAATTCTGCTAAACAAGTAAATATTTGGAAAGAGGAAAGTGAAAAAAAAATCCCTATATTTCTGAACAGCAAAATATACATACATAGATTTAATTAGGTTCCATTAAGTCTGTGGCTTCATATAGTGAAGCTGCCTGCCTGTCATGGACAGGTGGTTCTTGTTAGTCACTAAACACCCTCTCTAGGCCTTTGGAGACCTTTTGTTTTGTTACCTGGCTTGCAGGTGACTCAAGGGCATTTTTTAATTAGCATCTTGAGGTCAAAAGGCACTTGCCAGTGACTGAGGGCTTCCCAGACCAATCTCCAGGGATGTTGTGCCATTAGAGCTGGGGTCCCTAGGTCAGGATAATGCAGGTGCCGGTGGCAAAATGGATAATGGGCTCCTAAAATAGACAGAAAATGGGCTTTGGGGAAAGATCATTTTTTCTTCTGTCTGTCCAGCTGTCCAAGAGCCACTTTGTGTAAGAGTTTCTCCCTGTCTGGAGGGGTAAGAGATAACGAGATGGCCCTTTGTGGAAGCTGGAGATGCACTGCCTGCTCTGCTCTGTGCTGCTATTAAAGAGGGGCTCTTAAATAAGGATAAAATATACAAATATCCTCAAATGGAGGGGCTACGTTCGGGTGGCCAGCAGGTCCAAGCAACCTTCCTGGGCTCTTGCCATTGGATTTCCTGGTTTAGCAAAAGGAACATGCTGCTTTGGGGCTGCGTAGATTTAGGGTGCTGCTCAGCAATTCTGAAATAGCTAAAAGGAGGACGGGACATGCTGGTGTCAAAAGTAGAGAGAGCCCAAGCGGCTTCATCAGGAGAAATCCCCACTGTTTTGCAGTAGTTCTTTGTAGCCTTATGAGAACTAACAGTGATTATTTCAAAGGGAAATCTGAACAAATTTGCAAAGCACATATTTTAAACATTCATTTCAATAGTGAACACTGAAAAAAAAAAGCTAGAATTTTCTGCCTGTGCACAGACATTTAACATGAATGTTTCATGTCCTGCCAGTCTAGCAGCTGACATCCATGACATTCAAATTCTTTCAAGTCTTGCCAGTCAATATTAATGAGACATTAAATACCCAAATTGCACCTGTCCATTAGAGTAAATTGACTAGTTTATTGTCTGCACATCGGTAAGCCAAGCTTTGAGCAACTTCTTAGAGACGGTCTCTTGATTATAGCCTTGGAGTGTGTTGGAGGGAGGCGGCTGACAGCTGTCCTTTCAGGTTTGGAAACAATCAAATTAGACTGATTGCTAATGAACAGATGATGCTACTTAAAGAAAAAGCTTCTGTTACAAGCCAGCACATGATACTTTGATCCATATTTCTGGGCTACAAGTTAAAGACTGGCAGGAGAAATTAGTAGGAAAGATGAGTGTTGTGTTAATCCTTGTAGACCTGCTAGTAGCAGAGAGCTAGCTCTGAGATGTTCTTAATGGACAAGACAAAAAGATGTCATTTTAAATAATCTTCCAGAGTCCCCCCTGAAGGTAAGAGACAAGTCAACAGGGATCATATTCCAATCAGTGTGCTGAGTTGGCCCTGTTGGAGATGGGCCTTCTTCTTGCTGAGAACCTTGGAAGACTTCCACTTTTCAGGTAAATAGGGAGCAATTTGGAGGGAAGACTCTCAGACTTGTGGTGCCACCTCAGGAAGGTCTTTTTCATCTAGGACCAATTATTAAGAGATGTCTGTTAACTGAGGTGAGATTTGACTTTTAGAAATGAGAGAAAGATTCCCCATTCTTCTTTGCACTGTGCAGAATGTCTTTGCTATTGTTTTTAGCAATGTTGGTTGTTGTTTATCTGGAAGAAAGTCTCCTGCAGATTTCTGCTGCTCTTGCACAACTATAACCACAAATTTACCGGCTAACCTACACTGGGAACAAGTCCAAGCTTTTCAGAAAAAGAATTTTCATCGGGCAGCCAGATGGACAGGAGCAGCAGAATAAAAGCTTTCATCCTGGCCAGAAATTCAGCACCAAGATCTCTCCCTCTATAGATATATATGATGAAAGAAGAGGAAAAAAAAAAAATCAGGAAGTCTTATATCTCAAAACAAATGCAGCATAAGCTTTTCCAGTAACACAAAACAGCTTCACTGAACTTGGGTTCTGCAATTAACAACCTGATGTGCACTGGAGAGCCTGACTTCCCAAGTCAATACCTTGCAGAAGAGGGAGGAAGAGACAGAAAGCTAAGTTTCCCCCTAAGTGAGGGATCCCAGTGTGCTAGCATAGGCATAACTCAGGGAGAAAAAGAGGCTACTGAGTTTTGTGCTTTGCTGTAAAATTTTATAGATGTCTCTTTCAGGGTTGCTGTTTCTTGCACAGATGCAGCCCAAATTTATATAAGCGTTGTGAAATGAGGTCTCCCCTCATTAATTTTTCAGTTGCAGTCCTCATCTGTTTCTTTTTTTTTGCATTCTAATTCTTCTGCTTGGATGTTTCCCGTCTGCTTCTGATTTCTGAAGGAGGTACCTAAACAGCAAAGTACACCCGAGCCAAGTTAATTAGCAGCTGCTTTAAGCTATTGTTTACCCTGCACAGGAACACATCTCAAGCCAGTGCTCATTTGGATCATGAAAATATTGCTAGCGAGAGCCAGACCAAAGCCTTGACAGGTTGCCTAGGTCTCCTTTTGCACTGGCCATTTCACTGAAGCAAATCCTACTAAGAGCCATTTCCCAACTCCAGAGGTTTCAGGCTGCCAGGGGTTCTTTAGAAACACATTTCTCACTGATTTCAGAAAAGCAGAAACACCTTTTAAATGCTTCGAGGCAATGTAGTGATCTTACTGTCTCAAACAGAGAGGGAAGAAATCAGGAAATGCTCTTTTGAGCACCATATTTTTTAAGAAAAATATTAAAATTATTTGAAGAAATTAGAGGATCTTTGCTGGTCTCTTCCTCCTCCCTGCAATATATTACCTCATATAGTTCCAGCTGTTGGGAAGGAACAAGGGGAAAAAAAAAAAATGAAAACAAGCACACAAGTTCCCAGAGCTGCCCCATGCCCACAGACACATGCAGATTTCATTTTTCTGTTCTGTCTGCAGGCTAAAGACACAGGAGAAATCAGTAAATGCAGTTCAGGTTAGATAATGGGGAAATGGTCTTTCTGGAAGAGGCTGTGAATAGTGTTGCTTATGCAAACGTTTGATGGTATGCTGATTTCCATGACAGCAATGTGGAAAGATTTGTGCTGACTTTGCCAGTTAGTTTGATATGAACTAAACTGTAAGTGTGAAAAACTATCATCTGAACTTTTGTGTGCAGGTAATAACATACTTGCATTGAATTGCTTCCCTAAAAAGGCATAATTGCTTTCTAGCAAAAGGAAAGTGGAATATTTGGTTAAACTCACTGCGTCAAGATTATGAGCCCTCATTTGCTCGTCACAGGCTGAGGTATGACAGTGGCAACCAGCAACTTTTGAAGGGCATTCAGGCTTGCTGCTGCTGAACTCTATTGGGAAGCCTGTAAGTAAATTAATTTAAAAATTAGTGCTTTTTGTAAGCATCAAAAAAGATGAGATCATCTGATGTTAAGGAATTAACACTGTATGGGAGGAAAGGAACCAAAAAGTAATTTGCACCCTACCAGTTATGTGGTGGGAAGATTTAAAAAGGAAGGAGTCAAGAAATACTGTAATGCCTTGGAAGCAAAAGTGTGCACTTTCAATATGCCTGCTTTGGAATATACACATGCATGCATAAATATATATATGTACATTATTTTAGATTACTTCCATATTTTTCTAGGTGCCTAAGTTATCAAGTAAGAAAAAATCATCTGCTATATTTTGGATATGCTATTTAATGCCTACCAGTATACAAATTTCCTTATCCTTCAGTAAGTTCATACCTTTGCTTGCTTTGCCAGCTCATTTGCAGGATGAGATATGGAGTGACGTCTGTCGCTTTGCTGACCTGTGACCGTACTTTCTGCACCCAAGGGCTGTGATGTGTTATCCGTCAGCCGGCTACAGGACAGCTAAAATATATATGTGCTGCTATTGCAGTTTCTAAATGGGTGGACTGGAGCTGGATACTGTTTTTCTTTTGTTCCTTTTCAGCCATCCTTTGAAGCTGGAACTCCATGAGTAGAGCAGATGCTAGCCAAGGTCTGTTGTTCCAGGTGTAGTTAGAGGCAGTGGCACATATCTTTCTACAAACAGTCGTGTTTCTCTAGTACTGAAATCTAGTAACTTGCTGATACTGCTGTCTGAGGCACTTAGGTGTAGCACATAATTCTCTGTATACTGACCACAGCTGTTAACTGATACGATGTTCAGGAAAATTTTCTCTGTTCTTGGCTGATGGCTCAGCTGTGGGCAACACCACATGTTAACTAGCCAGTAGGCTTGAACTATAACTTAAACTTCAGAAAAATCAAACTTAGAAAAAGCTGAATTAGGCCTCGTAGTTTTTAAGGAGGAGCTCTAAGTGCTCAAAGCGGCAGAGGGAGGATCTAGGCTCTCCACTGCACAGCTGCAAATACACAACCTGATTTGCAGTGATTTTCTATTTTGGATTTGAACTATCACAAGCTTCATAGAAGATGAAAATTTTAGTAACTATACAGGGAACTTCCCCAAGAGTTATCAGCTGTGTAATGTATCTGCACACTTGCTAAAAATGTGGGAAATAGAAGTGGTAGCAATTCCAAGAGAAAGGAAGAGTGGGTACATATTGCATATGTTGCATTTGTGGTGTGGCTATCTGTAGTGCTTTGTCTTTAGCTCCCTGACCTCTACTAGCCCTGGATGTGCATTGTATGACTATGTGACCCCAGTGCCTGGTCTTTCCTCTGCACATTCCCTTTTGCACCATTAATTACCCAGCAGGTCACAGGCAGGAGCCTTGCAGAGTTGGGGACAAGCAGCACTAACGGGATCTGTCCACGGGCTTGACTGAGCAGGTGAAGCCAAAACTGATCTGAAGAACTGAACAGCATTGTAAATCAGATCCAGGTCTGGAAAAGAGGCATCAGTTTGAATGTTAAGAGGGAAAAAAGACTTTAATTTCAGCTGGAAGAGGGAGGAAAAAAAATGCAGAGATTCAGTAGTGTTTCTGCCCCAAACGCTTCCCTTGCTGCTTCTCTCCTGCCCACTGCACTCCTTGGGCTTGACCTGCTTTATGCCCAGGCTGGATAGGCTGGAGCTGAGGCAGCTGGAGTGTGTGGCTCCACAGAGGTCCCCGGCACAGGTCCGTTTGATCTGCACAGGGGCTGGGGATGCCTCCTCTTCCTCTTGTTTCTCCAAGCACATCCCTTGTGTGAGAGAGGAGGCAACAACTCCCCCACACTCATTTCCTGGCACGGTACTGCA
>JAVCKT010020151.1:22719-33006 GCA_032273925.1 Rhynchotus rufescens | reverse complement strand
CACCTAGGAGCATTTTTTTTCTCTAAAACAAAATAACTGTAGAAGAGTAAATGAGCAGATCTGCACAGATCACTGCAGAGTGTCAGTGGCTTCACTGGTCCAGGAAATTTGCTTAGCAATGCCACAGGTGACATAAATGAAGGTGAGAGCAATGCAAGTGGAAATGGAGGAAATTGCTTCCTCCTTAAATCAGTACCTTCCTTTGAGAGGACTGTGTCAGAATGTGACTATACAGTAAAGTGTGTTGCGGGGGAGCAAAGGGTAAGAGCTGAGCTCTTACACAGTGCATTCAGTTTTGGCAATTATGCAGACTGGAAAATGATCCAAATTGCATCTTAAAAGAGAGAACCCAGACAGCTTTATACCTTGAAAGTTAGAGGAGGATTTGAACAAAGTCTACGTTTCTGTAAGCATCTTGTTTAGATGGAAAGAGTTAGATTTCAGTGACCTCCTGCTTAAAATTTTCTTCTCAAACATAGAAGACATATTTCCTGCTCAATTTTCCCAACTCAGAGTAATTATACTGCAACTTTTATGTATTTTTACATTCATTCATACCTCAAGATTCATGAGAAGTATTGTGAGCCAGATATAAGTATGAATGCTGAAAAGCAAGGCTAATTAATATTTATGCCAAACTACAATAATTTATTTTTTGTAATAAGGTAATTATTTCTTACCTTAAAATTCTGCACTCTGCTGTCCTGAATAGTTCCTGAATTGTTTATTAGGTCATTTTAGATTAAACACAGAATATATGAGAACACTGTGATCTTCAGGCTTCTTAGTGACATCAATATCCCCTTGATATCAGGTGATACTTGAGCAAGAATTTGCATCAACACCCCTCTAAATCTTCCTGTACTCAGAATCACCTGCTCTGTTGGCTTGCCTGACTCTTTCATGTGCTTGAAGGTACAAGGCCATATAAAGCACCTGATTGAAGAGAATTTCCCGGATGACTTGGAGCAGGCCATGAGGGATCCTATTCTTTTTGGAGATTTCAGAATGGCACTGAGTGAAGGAGAGCCTCGTATTTATGAAGATATTCAAGATTATGATGCAGCAAAAGCTCTCTTTCAGGTAATGTGCTTCAGCCTGGAGCTTTGCCTGTTTCTGACTGTGTATATGAGGAAGCAGCAGGAGCCTGACTCAAACTATAAAGAAATCCATTCTTCTCTATGGACATAGAATTTTCATCGTTTTGAGGTCCTCAGTAATGAAAACAGCAGATAAGCTGCAGACTGCACAGTGCTTTCCAGTGATTTATGTTCCCTGAGGTTCTTTTATGTAGTGTGGCTCTAAATGGGTTGTTATTTTAGTAACATAACTCTTTCCCTGGTCTCCTAGTAACTTTTTGTCCACCTTTCTCTGCAGGAGATTTTGGAAGAATACAATGAAGTCAATATTAAAATGAATCTGGTTCTTTTTGATGATGCTCTGGAACACCTAATCCGTGTACATCGCATCATACGGATGGACCATGGCCATGCCCTGCTCATAGGAGTAGGAGGCTCAGGCAAGCAGTCCCTTACAAGACTGGCTGCTTATACAGCTGGATGTGAGGTTAGTGACCCTGCACCTTCACAGTGAAATCGCACAAAGAAAACAATATTGGTACCAAGATTAACCTAGGGTGGCAGAGGAAGGGGAAAGATGGTCAATGAAGGTAAGATCAGGGTGGCACCTCTTCCCTGCAAGGCGAGCAAAACAGTGGAGTGGTTGCCAGAAGCACTAAGACAAATTACAAATTTATTGTCAGTACCCAGATCTGGGGATGGAAAACAAAGATGGATTTGGGAGCGAAAAACTAGTAGTCCCTAACTACTGTTTGTGTTGCTTACCTGTATTAGAGCAACATTCTTCTTGAGGAATTTTACTGTGATTGATACAGTAACATTTTCAGATAGGAATTGTTCTTACAAAGATACTCTCAGTTTCTTATGGAAGTTGGTAGCTTGGGAAGGAAGGAAAAAAAAAAAAGGAGGAACACAAGAAATTTTGCAAGTGTAATCCTTCACGATTGTGCATTATTTAAAAGGGAGTGTAGTGCATTTTTTGATGTTATACATTTATTGGTGATAAAAGAATCAAACCAAAATGGATGTTGAGTTTCAGATTTAATACGAGGTCTTGGGTCCACATATGTCTTCTGAGTGTATGTTTGAATCCTTAGGTGTTTGAGATCATCTTGAGTCGAGGATATGGGGAAAATAACTTCCGAGAAGATCTGAAAAAATTGTATCTAAAGCTGGGTATTGAGAACAAGTCAATGATCTTCTTGTTTACGGATTCCCATGTAGCAGAAGAGAGTTTCCTGGAACTCATCAACAACATGTTAACTTCAGGTAAATGTAAACAATATCCTTCCTGCCTCTGGATCTTTCCCACCCTCTCTCTCATTCTATTCTCATTCTGTTTATGTATGTTAGATAATTTATGCAGTATTAGCCATGTGATTGAGAGAAGTAAAATATGAATTGATGATCTGCAGTCATTGAAGACATTAAAGATTTTTTTGCAGAGTGGAAAGCACTTTGTGTTGTTGTGACATTTTATGTTGTTAAAGGTTGAACAAAAATTAAATAATTATTTAAATTCCCACGCAGCATCCTAAGTACTTCCTCTCTATTTTCCATGAAGAGGGAGAAGAAGCATAGAGGTTCAGAACTACCTGGGATCATTTTTGCTGACCCTGGGGTTAGAATTCCTGACTCTCTGTTTTCTGATGTGCCCTGTCCCCAGCCATATGGTTTTCTGTTACAGTCAGCATAGTTCTCACCAGCATTCTTCTGTTCTTATGTTGCAGGAATGGTGCCAGCCCTTTTTCCAGATGATGAAAAAGACACCATATTAAGTCAAATTGGAGATGAAGCTACTAAAGCTGGAATGAGCCCAGCTAAAGAGAGTGTCTGGCAATATTTTGTAAATAAATGTGCATCCAACCTCCATATTGTCTTAGGAATGTCCCCAGTTGGGGACACTCTGAGAATGTGGTGCAGGAATTTTCCAGGTATCGATTATATATAATACATAGTCCCTTCCCTGTAAGATATGAGTTTGCAGGCAAAAGAAGGTCTCTGCTAGACATAGACACATGTTGGACAACTAAAGCTAAGCAGAGGAGGTTTCATGATTAAACATTTGTAGTGTGCAAATTTTTTCCTGCAATTAATTACCACATATTGGTAAGAATTATTGATTAACGTTTACTAGATGAGTTCATTTTCCAGTTGAACAGCAAAAAATCAATTGGTCATTCTCACTCAGCTGGAAATATATAAACGGCCCATGCCTACAGCATCTTATTCCTCTTTTTACAGAGGAGTGTGTGTTAATAAATCCTTATAAAACTAAGGTCATGGTAAGAGAAACATTTTTTTTTTTTTAATTATCTAAAGCCAGAGTTAAAGAAGGGCAGGGTCAGAGGGTCAGAGATGAGCAAAAGCACCCCATCCTTTTGAGTACTCTGGAATAAGTAGCTGGAAGTAGCTCTGGAGGAACCAACAGATACCCGGAAGAGCATTGCTGGTGGGAATCCCACCCTAAGCATGAAAATATCTTGTTAGAGTTTTTCACTACATCCTATACAATAGTACATTCTAAAGAATGGTACTTTGGGGTTAGTTGCAAAGTTGATTATTGCTATTAAAATTGAGGTGTTGATTTTCTGGTAAATCTTGTTGCTAAACAAGAATCAACAAAGACAAATCCTGTAAACCCTTGATGGAAATAAAGTTAAGCAAAGGCCTGTCTTCCAGATTACGTGCTAATGTTACAAAGAAATTGTTCTGATAATATTATTCTTTTAATTTAAGGTCTTGTCAACAACACTGGTATCGACTGGTTCTTGCCCTGGCCTCCCCAAGCCTTGTATGCAGTTGCAAAATCCTTTGTTGGTATGTAAAATGCTATCATTTTTAACCTCTTAATTCTTGGGATACTCCAAGAAATACATTACTTACTTTGAAAGTATTGTAGGTGAGCAAATCTCATGATTTGCTTTCTCATTGGGGCTCTTTAAACTGCTGATGTAAAATTATTTTTTCCTGATGAAAGTTTCATACTCAGATTTTAAAATTTTCTAAAACTCAAGCTCCTAATATTGGAGTGTGGTTTGGGTACCCACATACCTGGGTTCTCTTCTGAGTTCTGCCTTAAGCTGCTTTTTGTCCTGAAAAGCAGACTTGGACTTGAATGTACATTAAAAACCAGAAGATAATTGACAAACTCTTAGAAAACTTCGGATTTTTTTTTGAATTATTATTTCTACTGCCCAATTTTAGGAGCTAGCCCACGTGTCCCATCAGAGAGCTCGGAGCTGGTGGTTCAGCACATAGTCATGGTACATGAATCTGTAGGGGATTTCAGCAAGAAGTTTCTGCAGAAACTGAGACGTAGCAACTATGTCACACCAAAGAATTACCTTGATTTTATCCATACGTATTCAAAATTGCTGGAGGAGAAAAATGAGTTCATTTTAGGTAAGCCTGTGTAGACGCTTACTTCCTTTTTAATAAGAGATTTAAATATTTTAAACAGAAAAACACTTTATGGTGAAAATCCCATGTATTACCCGCATAAGGCAAAAGATTTTTTTTTTTAAATTCTATCTCAAGTGCTGTGCTGGTTTCTGGTTTTGACATTGGACCAATATGCTTGCCATATGTGAATGTTCTGGCTTGGCATCAAATAGTGGGATTTTCCCAAATTCTTCTGTAGAATCTGCACCAGGATCTCCAGAATAGACACTTACAATAAAATACGTAATATGTAATAAAATACGTAAAGAGGATTAAACAGGAACAACGTAAAACAAAAAGGAAGCCATGGCACAGGGCTCTGTGGAGTGGCTCAGATGGCATTTACATTGTCTTGGGTGGAAGATCTGGGAAAAGAAAAATCTCTTCCACCCATTCTTTTGTAACCTAAGCTGTCTGATGCAAAATACAGCTATAAGCGTATCTGCTTGCTGTGAGACTGTCTATTACTGTGTGACAGTAACAATGAATCACTAATATTTTTCTCCTTTTTTTTTTTACCTAGCACAATGTAAACGGCTGGATGGGGGCTTAGATAAACTGAAAGAAGCCAGTATACAGCTGGTTGAGCTGAACAAGAAACTGGCCGAGCAGAAGATTGTGCTAGCAGAAAAATCAGCTGCCTGTGAGGCTTTGTTACAAGAGATTTCAACAAACACAGCAGTAGGCAAGTACTTTAGAACTCCTGTGGTTACTCCTAAGGGAAAGTAAGGTGCATATAGTGTGTGTTGGGTTAGGAGATCCTCTTGTAAGCTCCAGCTGCTCCAAGAGATAAACTTCTTATTCTGTCTCTGCTCATCCAGTGTCCTACGACAAGAATAGGTCTTGTATCATACCCAGATTGCCTTTTTTTTTTTTTTTTTTGCAAAGCTAAATTGCCTGTAGTACTTTAAACTCATGATCGAATTCAGGTGTATCAAGTTATCAAAAGGGTAACGAGTGATAGTAACTTTTGATTTTGAGCCAGGGATGCATCTGTAAGTTCTGGATACAAATGTGAACAATCCATTTATGGTTCTGCCTTTTCAATTCCTAGCTGAGGAGAAGAAAAAAATGGCTGAAGAAAAAGCTGTGGAAATTGAGGAGCAGAATAAGATTATTGGTGTGGAGAAGAAGGAGGCTGAGACAGCCTTGGCTGAGGCCCTGCCTATTTTAGAAGCTGCCAAGCTGGAGCTGCAGAAGCTTGACAAATCTGATGTTACTGAAATCAGGTGATTTGTTTGGATCTGCAGTAGTGTAAACTTGGAAATCTACCGTGGGACACTTGTTTGCAGGGGCTGAGCCTTAGCCTCCCCTTCCCCACCTGCATGGTGTGTGGGTAAAGGAGGGGCCATGTGTTGTCCAGATGCAGAGGTCACTACGAAGTCTCCTAGGGACTTCCCACAAGCCTGTTATGCCAGTTGTACATTCAGTGTCTTCCCTGGAATTCTCTATTCTGTGCTTGATGTGCTTGATTGGGAACTGCTGGGGATTTTGTCTAAGCAGTGGCTGTTAAAATATCTTCATTCCTCCTCATTTTTTATTCTGTGTGAATAGGAACACACAAGACTTACTTTTCAGGGATGCTTTGATAACATGAAAATTTATTTCGTTGCTGAATTATTCCTGTGTTTTTATTATACATCTTGTATTTGGGGACAGATGTAAAGGTGCATCTAGTCCTTAGCTGTCTGGGAAACAGCAGCAGCTCTCCCTTCCCTGCCCCAGTGAACAGATGCCTCGCTGGCTCAGGGCTTTAGGCCCTCCATAATTGAAATACTTTAGTCTCTTATTGATCAAATTGTCCAAATAGAATAAATATTTTATCCATTGCCTAGTTAGTCTTCCCTTGTCTGTCCTGGATTATCTTTTTCACTTTGTGGAGGACAATGTTGCTGTATTGCAGTGACTCCCTTAACAGGAAGCAACTGCGTCTGGCATCTTGTGCCCTGTCTCCTCCATTGTCTCCTTCATCTATTTTCCAGATCATTTGCGAAACCTCCTAAGCAGGTGCAGACTGTCTGTGAGTGTATTCTCATAATGAGAGGCTACAAAGAATTAAACTGGAAGACAGCCAAAGGAATGATGTCTGAGGCTAATTTCCTGCGATCCCTAATGGAGATAGATTTTGATGGAATTACTCAGGCCCAAGTGAAATCTGTACGAGGTAAATTACTGACCTGTGTATGTGGAAGGAATGTAGCATCTTCTTAATGTTACTGTCCATGTCATCGGGAGTCCTTCCAGCATTGCAGCGAATGTGGGATTTACTTTGAGCAATGGAACAGCCGCTGTCCACGGTGCTGCGGGTGTTGCACATTAGGAGTGACTGTGTTTTTCAGAACACAAAGACCTTTTGTCATTTGCTACATCCAGTTTATATCCTAGTCTTAATTAGGGCCTCAGGCACTTCTGCTTAGAGAGATCAAGAAATAAACAGAACAGCAGAGCAGAAGCATTACAGCCTCTTTGTGTGGTGGCAATTAAGATGTAGTATGTACACGGAAGAAAGAAGACAGGCTACATCTAAAGCTTATGGGCTGAACCTTGCTTAGGCTCCCATGGGTGTAATCCAGAGTAATTCCATTAAGAGGGCAATTTGGCCTTTTTAACAAAGCAGCATCCCTGCTGCTCTGGGGACATGCTAAACAACTTCTGAATGCACAGGATTTTGGGGCAAAGAACTTGAAATATCACTAGCAATGCTGTGCTTGTAGCCCATTTTGTTACTTGTTACTTGTTGCTTGTAGCTTGTAACTTCATTTTAAGGTTAAAATCTTTAATTTTCTGACAAATGTTTCATAATGGCTATCACAGCATTGCTCCGGAGCTACAGAACTAAAGTGGTGCTGCAGATCATGCTGGCGGGGAAAGCTATTTCTCTGAAGATTTCTGCACTGCAATTCAACTCACCTCATTATTTTTGTGTTTCCCCAGCTCTATTAAAGAATCTCAATACTACCTTTGAGGAAATGGAAGTTGTGAGCAGAGCAGGACTGGGAATGTTAAAGTTTGTGGAAGCAGTGATGAGTTACTGTGATGTGGCTAAAGAAGTCAGGCCTAAGAGAGAGAAGGTAGAGTGTGTGGATTTGAACTAAGAGGAAATGAAACATGACCCATGAGAAAAATAACACTTGACTACTTCATTGATTGCCCCATTTCTGCTCTTCAAAGTGCTTAAAAAGAAGAGTTTAGTAAAACCAGTGAAGTCAGGGGTGAGCAGGTACAAGGCTACCTGCTGTGTTTGTCTCCTGAGGCTGTTATAGGGGCTCCTGTTCGGGCCAGTGTGTGAAGCAGGAGGCAGGGATCTGTTCAGGTGGAATTTTGCAGTCTTACCTGATTAGAGGTCAGCTTGCAGGTGTCTGCTTAAAGCAAACTAGCCAAATGCATGGCACTTGAGCAGAGGAAAGCTCAACACTACCCACCATCTGTGACCCTGCCTTATGCACAGACCTTATTAATAACTTTTTTATAAAGACTGGGAACTTATCTCTTTTACCTGTGCTAGCAGATCATGGGAAACTTTCTGTCAAGGAAAAATTCTTGTATGACTACTAAGAAAGTATATTTATTAAATGAGAGGTCTAACAATTTTGAAGGCCTTAATATCACTATTGGTGATGGACCAAGCTCCCATGTTGTCATGGGATGACAATCCCGCTTATCTCTGATGTCAACTGGACTGCTCGTTTATTTAATGTACCTGGTTGGTACAAAACCCTAGTTTAGGAAGTTTGTCTACTGTCGAACTGCTGGTTCAGACATATTTAATATGTTTGGGATGGGGAGAGTTGGGTGAGAAACAGTGCTGGTTATTTTGATCTACTCTGTTTATTACCAGGGTGCCTTAAAATACATGAAATAGCCAAAAGAATTTAAGATTCATCTCCAAAACATTTTCTTCCCCTGATTCTCTTAATGATTTCTTCATTATGTAGGTGGCTAGACTAGAACGGAATTATTTCCTAAGTAAACGAGAACTGGAAAAGATACAGGCAGAACTGGCTAAAATTCAGGCTGAGCTGAAAGCTTTGGGGAAGAAATATGAAGACGCAATAGCAGAAAAGCAACAGTTACAAGAAGAAGCAGAGATTATGCAGAGGAGATTATATGCTGCTGATAAGCTCATCTCTGGCTTGGGATCTGAAAACGAGAGGTGAGTCTAGATCCAGAGAGAAACTTTTTTTGACCGTAGGAATTGGATCCTTTGTCAGAGTTAAAAGTCTGCCAAACTGACACACTTTTGGAAGCATCTCTCTGCCTGTGACATTTGTTTCTGCAAAGCAGCTAATATCCATTAGTGCTTGTTTAAAAAAAAAAAAAAAAAAGTGAACTGTGATTAAAAGGAAGAAGGTTCAAATCAACTCTATCATGATGAGGACGGAGCAACTAAGTAAGTTTGATGTTCTGTCTCAACCTGCAGCTAAATTAGAAGCAGTTGGAAATTGTGCCCATAACCCACACTTCTCTGGTACAGACACATCCAAAATTCCTGTATTTTTCTATCAGGTGGACAAAAGATTTAGAGGAATTCAAAATACGAAAAGTGAAGTTGCTTGGAGACTGTCTGCTCTGTGCTGCATTTCTGAGCTATGAAGGAGCATTCAATTGGGAATTCCGTAATGAAATGGTCTATCAAGTGTGGCAAGAAGATATCCTCTCACGAGAGATTCCGCTCAGTCAACCTTTTAGATTAGAAAGCCTCCTGACTAACGAGGTTGAAGTTAGCAGGTATGTCCAGTCAAGGCGTCCAGTGGCTATTGTACATAGAATTGTGACGTGGGAGTTTGGATCTAGATTTATAGGACAGAGTTGGTACTGTGCATGGTGGTACACAGCTGTTTCAGCTATCATTTTACTTTCATGTTCCAAAGATGATGAGGAGACAAATCATTTTTCTTCCAATTAACGGGGAATGTTTGTTATAATAAACCTTTGCTCTCCAAGGGTATTCACTGAGCCTAGACACATGTAATGCCTTTTTAGAGTTCTTTTTTTCCCCACTCCTACGAAGCTATCTACAGTATGTATTCAACCCAGAGCATAGTAGGAGTATTTTTGTAGACATCACTGATTTTTGGATCTAAAGCTATTCCCAATTAGTCCATATTTCTGCTACTGTAGCATTAGTCACTGTAGTAGTGTTTTGGATAGTGTAGTTACAAATGACTCAAAAACAAATCAGTCTCTCTTTTGAGACTGTTTCAGAACCACGTGTGGCTTTTGCTTCCTTATATTACTAATAGAGTACTCAGTGGGTTGCATATTTTTACTGACAAATGAAATGTGTTGCTGTCCACCAAGTTTTGTCTCCAGCCTGCTCTTTGATCCATCCCCTTCCCAGGTGGGTTTCCCAAGGATTGCCTCCAGATGAGCTCTCCGTCCAAAATGGCATTTTGACAACATATGCAAGTCGCTTCCCACTTTGTATTGACCCACAGCAGCAGGCGTTAAACTGGATTAAGAAGAAAGAAGAAAAAAATAACCTGAGGGTAAAGACGAAGGATGATTTTGTTCCTTTACTGGTTGCTTTGAAAGCTGAATAAATATCTGTTATTTTGAATAGAGAGCCAATTAAATACTGAAAAATGTGATGACTATAAATATAGGTAAAGTATCACTGTCTGCATGACCTTCAGTTTTCCAAGTGTGGTGTTTTGCATGGGAGGTTGGCTAGCCTCAGTACCTGCAAAAATAGTATAACCAAAATGCAAGTATTTAGCTTGTGGTTTTTCTCAGCTCCAGGATACAGTATTCCTTTTGGACA
>JAVCKT010020151.1:0-14364 GCA_032273925.1 Rhynchotus rufescens | reverse complement strand
CAGAAGCGACTGTACAAGATGACTTTGTTGGTAAGAAATATTTTTTTTCTGCCACAGTATTTAGCACTTGGACACTAGACTATTTACAGTATAAATTTTCTCTTTATATAAGATAACGGAAAGAAATAAAAATATTAGAGTGTGTGTGTGTGTGTGTGTGTGTGTGTTGCAGTGTTATATAAGCAATGTCAACTCTTCTGTTTTGCATGAACTGCTTGGTAACAGCAGGCGAGCTCAGCAGCCACCTCCTCACATTTCTTTACTGAAAGCTCTAATAAACCCCCTATAATGTATGCTAGTTTTTTAAACATGGGATGTAAACAAGTGATGTGCATGTATGTGTATATTTACAGATGTGTACGTATTTAATGCTAGAAATGCTTATTCAATGCCTAGTTTCCCTAGGTTTCAATATCCCTAGAGTATGAACATCAGCACCGGGTCATTCCTGTGAAGCGAAGCTGTAACGAGAGCTGCTGCCGCCTCTGTGGGCACCCAGGGGTGTCTTGGCTCTCGCGTTTGACGCTGTGTTTCTGTATCGCAGAGGAGATAGAGTCTCTGCCCCTCGCTAACACCCCGGAGGTCTTTGGACTTCATTCCAACGCTGAGATTGGGTATTACACGCAGGCAGCTCGTGACATGTGGGCTCATCTCCTGGAGCTGCAGCCGCAGACAGGTGCGATGACCGTCCTGGGTGTGCATGGGGGCAGCGCGGAGCTCCGGGCCCTGGGACGGTGACACCAGCCACGCTGGGGCCCCCCGTGCTGGGCACGGGATGGAGCCCAGTCCTGGATGGGACTGCCCAGGCTGGCGCCCAGAGACCCGGGATCCACCGGCAGGGCTGCGCAGGGCGGGCAGAGGACTTGGTGCCCCAAACCAGCACCCCCTAGTTCTCCTACAGAATTAGTAATAGAAGGGAGAAATTATTTGCCTTTAGTCTTACTAAAGGCGTTTCTGTTTCAGGTGAATCCGGGACTGGAATTAGTAGAGATGAATATATTGGGAATGTTGCTAAGGACATACAAAACAAGATACCGCAAGTGTTTGATCTTGACCAGATCCGAAAGGTTTTTGGAATAGACATATCCCCTACTACGGTGGTGCTGCTGCAGGAACTGGAACGTTTTAATAAACTGATAATTCGGATGGCAAAGTCTTTGGCCGAGCTGCAGCGGGTGAGTAAGAGCCCGGCTGCCGCAGCCCGCGGGTTCCGCAGGGAACGGGCCCGGCCTCCGCGGTCCCTACTCGGCACTCGCGCGCTCCCTGTCTCCGCAGGCCCTGGCGGGGGAAGTTGGGATGAGCAGCGAACTGGACGACGTGGCTCGGGCTCTCTTTAACGGCCAGATTCCCGGCATCTGGCGGCGCCTGGCCCCCGACACGCTGAAAACGCTTGGGAACTGGATGATTTTCTTTAGAAATAGGTATCAGCAGTACAGCACCTGGGTAAGTGAGCCCTTCTGGGGTGCCTTCTGCTTTGTTAGTCTGGGCTCTGTGCTGCACACATCAGTGCTGGGATGCAGAAGTCAGTAACCGTGCTCTGCTTTCAGTAAGTATCTTTGAGCTAACTCTGGCACCAAGTCGGATGATAGAGAATTCCTACAATGATGGATGTAAGAGAGGAGCCAGCGGGCAGCCCTTAAAGGCTTCTGCAGCAGGGCTGAGCTCTGGCTGTGGCGGAGAACAGAGCAGGGGCCCGTGTCTCCCGTGGCTGCAGGTTAACGAGAGCGAGCCCAAGGTCATGTGGCTCTCGGGGCTGCACATCCCCGAGTCCTACCTGACGGCGCTGGTGCAGGCCACCTGCAGGAGGAACGGCTGGCCCCTCGATCGCTCCACCCTCTACACCGAGGTGACGACGTACATGACGGCAGAAGACGTCACCGAAGGGTCTGGACAAGGTAGCTGTTTTTTTTCCTTTTTTTTTTTTTTTTTCGATACTTAGGGAAAAAAAAGTAATTGGTCAAAGATAAAGAGTGAGCGCGCGCTGCCTAACGGCCTGCTTAACTTGACGAGGGTATTCATTGGGATTGCGCCTCCCCAGACAATACATTTGGTGGTGAATTTAACAGTCTGCACAGCTGAGAGCTGGGAATTAGCTAGGCTCAGGTTCCTCTTTGCTGCTCATCTCTCTATTCACTAAGTATCATTTTCTTGCTTAAGCTTATTATTTTGCTTTCATGTTGGGAACATTGCAGGTCCTAATATCTTTATACAGATATGGTTTTTACAATGAATACTATATTTAAGCCCACTTAAGCAAAAAATAAACAGCTAATGATAGCTCAGGGTGTAAACAAATCTATGCACTTTCTAGGCCTGGCGATGCTGGCTGCTCTCATTACTGGCTGTAACAAACTCTGGGCGAGGGCCAGCTGAGCGACTCCTGTGCACTAGAGCTGATTGGAAATAGAAGAGGGAAAAAAAATATCTGAATGTTTTTGTAAAATATAATTGGAGGGAAAGACATAAAGTCACCTCTGGGCTTTCCTTGGCTATTTATGTAGCAGTGAGCTAGCAAAAGATCTTGGCATTGTACGAGCACAGCCCTGCGCCCACGCTCCTGGTTCCAGCATGCTGACGAAAGGTGACGGTCCCATGGGATTTAAAAAGCTCTTTGGAGCTTTGCTGTTACTGGGGATATCACACACTGTGGGGAGGAAAACTGCAAGCAAAGCAGCATTTATTCCTAAAAGTGTTTATCATGTGTACGGCCCTTGAACCAATTTTCATTTGAAAATAGACTTCACCCCACCACCTCTGACAGACATCATTGCTGAATTAAAGACAACAAACTAGTCTATTTTTCTGTAGACTTTATATTTCCACTTTGAAACCCCGTAGTGAGTTTTGCAGAGCCTGCAGCAGCAAGGCGAAGCTGTTGCAAGGACAGCAGTTGTCTGAAGGAGCTGATTTTTTTCAGCAGCTTGAGTTAAACAAGGTGCTGCCTTTCTGTTGTTACAGGGTGTTTTGTTTCTGGCCTCTACCTGGAAGGAGCAGACTGGGACATGGAGAACAGGTGCCTTATGAAGAGCAAGCCCAAAGTCCTTGTGGTGGAATTACCCATTCTGAAGATAATTCCCATTGAAGCACATCGGCTCAAGCTCCAGGTATGTCTCCTTTGGGGACACAGGGCAGATGATTTCTGTATCTCAGCAGCTGGTAGTTCTTTACTTCCTGGAAGAGGTATAATATTCTATTTTCTACTGAAGGAAGTATTTTATTATTATTTGCTAATACATAAAGTGCAGCTTAACACTTTTACATCAACTTTATTTTTTTTCAGTGCTAGAGGTTGTATTATTTATTACTCTTCTTCCATTTAATATGAAATAAGTATCTTGGGAAGCTCTTCTAACCCCATTACTTTTTCCTTTATTTCCTATTTCCAGTTAGTAACGTAAATGAAGTTCAGTGTCTTCTTTTTTTAAGTTTGTAAGAAATCCCTGTATTAATTAGGCCAGTCCTCTCTCTTAAAGCCCTAGCCTGGGCATTTGAGCTCAGTTGCACGCAGTGCCGCGCCCTGACTCGCTGTGCTCTCTGCAGAACACGTTCCGCACGCCCGTGTACACGACGTCCCTGCGCAGGAACGCCATGGGCGTGGGCCTGGTGTTCGAGGCCGATCTCTACACCACGAAGCACCTTTCCCACTGGGTGCTTCAGGGCGTCTGCCTCACGCTCAACGCAGACTGACAGGGTGGAGTTCCCACACGGAAGCTGCTGCTGGGAAAAGGAGGCCTGAGGGCAGGAGCGAGAAAACAGAAGTCAAGTAAGGCCAAGGATTCAGCAGCTTGGGCTGGGGAGTTTCACTTACAAAGGAAAAAAATGAGCACCTGACATTTTAGAAGGGGAGGTTAGGAGCAGGCTGTTCCACGTTGTGATTAGTAGTAATAAATTCATGGGAAAAGAGTTTCTGATCATTTGCATTTTCTTTTAGAAACCATCAGGACAGCTGCAGGTACAGGAAGGAGGCGGTGAGCTAGTCTCATACACGCACACAAAGACTGAGCTTTGCCTGTACAGTTGTAAGAAGTGTTTTTAATTGCCCAAAGCATCCCTTCTGCTGTGCTTAGAAGAGATACCTTCCATCATCCTTGAACAAGTGGTAGAGTTAGGTTAGACATACAAGACATCGCCATAAAAATACGGCAACAAAAAAAGTCAAAACCACTGCTGGTTGATGCAATACACTTAAAAAATGGAAAACAATAGAACTGCAAACATTCTTTAACCAACCATGTCCCAGAAGGCAACTTGTCTCTCGCCCTCCTCCCCACTACTCAAACAAGCCCTTCCCCAGAAGCAGCAGGGTGCAAGGCCAGAGTGTTTCGTGTTTCCTGGGCTTGGGAGCAGCAGCGGGGCAGGGGGGAGCCCAGGGCAGCCCTGCTCGCAGGGTGGGTGCTGCACGGGGCCGGGAGCAGCGTCGCTCCTGCTCGGGCCGTGGTGGGCAGGGGCTCGCAGAGCGGCGGAGCAGGGCAGGGAGGAGGGCCCCTGGGCGCCGTCACCCCTGCGCCCCGCTTCTGCAGGCGCCACGCGTGAGCCTGAGGCTGCAGAGGAGCAGGGCGGAGGGGAGGGGAGCTCCAGACCTCGCTTCCACAAAAGAAATGGTGCTCCCTCTCCAAAACGTCAGCCTCGCAGCGCTCAATAACTAGGTCTTTCCTCCCTAGGTAACAGCACAACCAGGTGGTCAAACAGGCCCCGGGGCTGGCAGGTGATTAGTGAAAAGGCTGACGGGAATAGGGCAAATGGAGGACGTGTCCTTCCCACCACACAAGGACAAAAATTAAGGATGCCAGTTCTGTTCCTGTTTGAATTGGTTAAGTTGGTTAAATTTAAAAATAAAGATATTTGAGAGAGACATAGCAGGCATGCTACAAGTGTCTAAGCTGTTAGGAGACAGCATTGTCTGATGAGGCCCAGAATGAGCCTTGAGTTATTAGGAAACAAAAATAATTGCTTCACCAAAATATACTACAAATTAAAAACAAACAAACCCAAAAACCCAGCAGGTCAACTCACAAAGAACCATTTCTGTATTGGACAGCCAGTTACATGTTCTCTGGGAAAGGCACTCAAGCTAGTAGGAAGGTGCCACAAGTGCAATTTACTAATCAGTCTAAAATGCAAACTGGAGCCATTCCATTGCAAAACACACCAGTGTTCATATTCTTTCCATAAGGCTCATTAGCCATTAAAAAGAGTGCTTTATAACCCATCCCCCCCCCTCCCTTTTTTTTTTTATCTTAAACAAAGCCACAACCCGAAGTATTCAGGATTACTCCAGTAATGCTTCCTGGGACTCAGGGGACCTGTGAACATTTTGCAAGAGAGAGGAAAACAAATCCTTAGGTCTCGCTCTCTCTAAAGTCTCTGTACATCTGCATTACTGTCAATGCTACCATGAGGAAGGCTTTGTCATGAAAGTTAAGTGTTTATGTTTGACGTGCGTTACCAGTGAAGACAAAAGAACCACTGATATTTTAAATGGTAACAGCCAATACCTATTGCTGCAGGTTTCTAGTTATGCTTCTTTTTTTTGCTAACATTGGCTACTAAAGCAAACTGCAGCCTGTGCCTTTGTCCACGTGTGAACTTGCGGTAAGTGGAGCAGTGCTCAGAAGCAAGCAGTCAGGTACCCCAATTTGGCCACAGCATTCAGGAGGTAAGTACCTTGCCATATGAACACAGTCATGTTGGGGGTGCATTAGAGGAGAATAATCTAGTAGTGATGGACCTGGAAGAAGTTTGGCATGCATAGGGCATCAAAAGAAACTTGACCGCAGGTGCTATACATCCTATAGGATCACAGTGCATAAACAGCAACAGAACAGAGCATTTCAATCAGTGATTTTACTCAAACAGTTCTGTCCGTCCCTGAGTGCTTCCTCACCACTTTGCTGCCGTTGACCTGATCCACCGCGAGCGTCTCCACCTCGGGCGGCGGCGGGGGCGGCGCGGCGTGGTGGATGCGATGGGCCACCCCCACGTGCGCCTTGTGCGGCTTCTCGCGCGCCGGGCTGGACGACTCGCCCGCTGCGCGGTCCGACGCGATGGGCGGAATGACCAGCGGCCTCTCCTTGAGCTGCACCTCGGCCGTCTCCCGGGCCAGCAGAAAGGGCGTGGGATCAGGCATGGCATCCACGTGCTCCCTGAGGAGCAGCTTCCGGCTCTCCGCCCCTATTCTGTAGGCCTCTTCGAACTCCGGGTTGAGCGGGGTCGACAGGCTCTTCTTCATCCTGCGGCGCGGCGTCTCGGGCAGTTTGTCTTTGGGAGGGGCAGGTTTGTAGCTGGACAGCACGGGGCTGCCCGACGGGGTCCCCTCCGCAGCCCCGCCGGCGCTCAGCAGCTTCTTCTTGGTGGCGTGGAGTTGAGATGTCAAATACGCAATGGTGCTCGCTCGCTGCTCTAGTTCACTCGACAGCATATTTAGCTTATGGCTTTTCATTTTTAGCTCTTCTAGATACTTCTTTTCTCTTTCTTTAATAGTATTTTCCAGCACCATTATCATTGCATTTTTCTGTTCAAGTTCTTTCAATAACTCATTATTTTCAGCCTCTTTGACTTTCAGCTGAGCTTCCAGTTCTTCACACTTTCTTTTAAGCTCATCACTTCTGGAGCTACCATTTCCTAGAGGAACAGCAAAAGCACAAGTGTTTCATGTTAATTATAGCCCCTAAGTATAACAGTGCAGTGAGGCTTCCTACTGACGTCCTAAAGCCATAAAGAAACTCCCCAAAGACCGACATCCAGAAATACCCTAAATCATTTCCTCTGCAGAAGTACCAGGACAGCTCTTAGAGGGAAAGGTAAGTGCTAGTGCTGCTCACTGTAGCTTAAAGGAAAGCTGTTAATACTATGCAAAAAAACAAAACAAAAATCCCAAAGTGTTTCACATGCTTTGGGAACTGGAGGGGGATGGGTTACAGAACCAATGCCTGCTGAACTTGCTCCACTCTAAGCCATTTTGCAAGTCCTCTGGTCCCGAGAAGCTGTCGCGGACGTGCGGGGCTGCAGGCCTTGCCCTTCCACAGGCGGTCGCTGCCCTTGACTCAGGGTGTCCCTCTTCACTGGACATCTGCGGCTGTAGCCGTCTCTCTCTCTCTCTCTCTCGCTGTCTCGTTGAGAGGTCTCAGCCTGGCTGCCTTTCCTTCCTGGCAAGGGGAGCGGGTGCCCCGCACAGCAGCAGTCCTTGCGGGTGAGCGCAGGCCGCTGGGCACAGGGACGCTGCCCTCTCTCAGCAGCCCTGCCACCAGGCTGCAGGACAGGCGGCAGCGGCATTTCTGTCACCTTCGCCTTCGGAAGCTCTTCAGCAGTAACAACCCACGGCTCAGCTGAGCACTGCAGGCCAAACTCCTCCAACACCAAGCACTGTTCACCAGCAAGACACCCTCCTCTCCAGCCTGGGGGCACACGAGTCTGGCACCACCGCCAGCTCTCCTACCCTGGCGGGCCTACGAGCAGAAGCACTGAGCTGTGCTGCAGCACCAAGAAATAAACCCCGTTCCAGCACGCCCCCTGTGTCTTTGCTGAGCTTGCCCCCGCTCTCTTAGCTGCAGTACAACATGTCCCACCCCCAGGCCATTCCCAAGCCAGAAGGCTGCTCCCAGGGAGGGTTTCATTCCCATCCTTCAGCTGAAATAACTGGCACTCAACCATTTTTTTTTAAAAATCTCTGTGGTATAATTACAGTATTAGGTGAACTTTAATAACTGTGTCTGTCTCTAAAATTCATGTCTTCTGTTCCCATAGAGCAAAGAGGGAAGTGATGGTCTGGTGGTTGAAGTAATGGAGAGGAGTCAGCAGTTCTACACTCTCTTCCAAAGATATCCTACGTGACCTTGGTTTAAAACTTGACATTTACTCCATAAATAATGATAAAAGTCTGGAAAGCAGAAAACCACTCTTACACCTTTGGAATTTGTAAATTCTGTAACCCAAGTACAATGTCCTTGTAATGGCAAAGTACAAACAGTTCAAAATATGAGTAATGCAACATGAACATTAAAAGAAAATTCACATATTTTGTTTTCCTTACCTGTCAAGTCTGAACTTTTTACAGTCAGCTCATAGGTTAAGTCTGAAAAAGAGAAGAAAAAAAAAAAAAACCCTTTTGTTAGAATAAGAACATATATGCTACCCCAAATATATTTACATTGACATGCTTTCATAAAATCCAACCAGCTTAGAAGATCCACTGCAGATTATCAAATCTGTAAAACTAGAACAGACAGACAACAGAGTTTGAGGACAAACTTTGTTATAGATTACAAAGTTGTGCACTGAGTTGTAGTGTGTAAAAGTAACATGCGCTCATCCTAACCATACTGTGGTGGTGGGCTTTGTTGTTGAAGGGTTGAATGCTAAAATAAGCAGCAATTCCCACAGTCTTGTAAGAAGAATTAAGTTTACATATTGGTTCTTCAGTAGAGCAACCCTGTGCACATCAAATTCACCCAGCTACATTTGGCTACAAACAAGAAATGGTATTTTAGAGGATTTCAGAGACAGAAGTCAGGACTGGTTCCCAAGCCTCACTTTTGGGTTTGGGACGTGATGAGATCTAGAGGTTGAACACTGCTCTACAGAAGACCTCCCCTCTGCCTAAACCTGGTACGTAACAGACACATCTCCCCCTTTCTGTGCCTTGGCTTTCCCTGTACAGCTGGGGCCATTGGGGTTCCTCCCATTACGAAGCGCTCGGCTGTTTAGGAGCAGAGCCCTGGCAGTGCTCTGGCCCCGGCGCGCGTTACCCGTGCAGTGCTGCTGCAGGCGGCGGATCTCGGCGTGCAGACCCTTCAGTGTGTTCGCGTGTTCGCGCTGCAGAAACAGCAGGTTCTTCTGGGCACTGTGCAACTGGTTCTCCAGGTTGGAAGCTGCCATCCTGGCATGCAGGTTCTCTGTTAGTAAACAGACAGTGTCAGTTATTGTGCAGATATAAATATCCTGGTCCTATAGCCCAAATCAACAGGAGTAACTAGTCTACTATTAAAGAACTGAAAATGTAATGACACAAATGCCCACAGCTGTCAAATATTTTCCCATATCGTGACTCCCTCAGTTATAAGGACTCCACGTTCATAGAAAACCTGATTACATTCTAGGCCGGAGCAGCCCAGGAACTCATTTGTTTGGAGTTAACACATTTAAAGGATTAGTTTCAGACAGGCTTAAGTCACTAATCCTTTTACAAGATAAAAGTGGAGTTCTCAGAAATGACTAGTATGTCCCTCGGTCTTGTGGAGTGCTTCCCATTTACCTCTCAGGATACAGGAACGAATAACTCCCTTAACTATAACCAAGGAAGAAAGCCCTAAAACACACCATAAAAGAGACCACAAAATAATCTGCCTTTAACAAAGAGCAGCGCTTGATGCCGCTGCCCGTGTGAGGGTCTCCGTGTGGTTGCCAAGGGCGGCCCCGTCGAGACGTGCACGCTAGAACCTGCAGCAGAGAGCTCTGCCCGGCGCGGGGCCGATTGTGTCCTCAGCTGCGCGGCACCACCGAGCCCAGCACCGGGACAGGACGGCCTTCCTGCAGGGGAGAAGTCCCAGCCCAGGGACACACGGGCGGTAAGGCCGTGCTCAGGCACCATGTTTCTCTTGAAGAGAAAAAAAAAAAATGACAGACTTCTTGTTGCTTGGGTTATGAGCACAAAGGCAACTGTAACACTGCTCTTTAAATGCTTTGCACAATAAGAAAAGGGCCTCGACTACCACAATGCTCAGCGCCAAATAAAGATGGAAATGGTTAAATGGACATTGCTGGGAGGAATCTTGAGCACTGCCCACATTACTACTGTAACTTGCAGAGCTCTGCCAAGGCAGCCTTTCACCCCTCGTCCTCAGGCAGCACACAGACACAGGTGTGCAGAAAAAAAAAAAAGTCTATGGAGATGGGCTAATGGGGACACCAAAGGGTCAGTAGCTCACACTGACAGGAATCTCACAAGACAGGACTGGGAGAAAACACATCTCTCTGGGAAGCCGCACGGGACAGGTGCTGCTCTGGGTAGACATGAAAAAAGAAGTGCCAAGTGCCTCCGGATCTAAGGAGACAGCAGACCTAACATGGTGATCATAGTGGGGGGGGTTAAACAGAGCTGGAAAAACAATTAGCGTATTTAGGCTTCTTAAACAAGTAACGAGAAGGGAATCCCTGTTGCTGGGACAGCGTCCGCGATGGCATTAGAGCAGCAGGCTGGAGTGACAGGGTCACAACCTGTGCAGCGGTCAGACCTTAATTCACACCCTCAGTTGTTCCACTGGCACCCTTAACTGGTCAATCTTGCCATTTACAGTATTTTTCACTCTTCTTTCATTGTTCTCTTATCAAAAAGAGAACAATGAAAAGTTTGATTCTGCAACTTCAAAATTGCTAAGATGTCCACTCAGTGCAAGTAACACACTTAGACTGTTCCTAAGTGTAATACTCTAAGAAATGATTCACCTGAGCCATAGCTACTTTTGCACACAAAGGCAAGAGATTCACACAAGAAACTTTTCCATGGTCACCACAACTGGACCCTCATACAGTCCACAGCATCAAAGGATTATTTTAAGATTGACTACTCAGGTCATAGCATTTACTGTATGGCATCATTAATTTTAAGGCTTATTGATATTTTTGCTGTGTTACATTTTCAAAGTGACATAGCCTTGCTTGCAAAGCTGACTTCAGACAGACAAAAGCTTTACTGAATCATCCAATTTCTTAAGTGCTCATTAGATTCTTATTGACAGAATATGACAGTAGAATAAACCTGCACCGGTGTCCATCCCTCCATAGCAGCTCCTCCACAGCAAGAGCTTTCACTGCACAAACACCAACACTCAGAACAGATTTTTATTAATAGTGGGAAATATCTTTTATTTAAAGAAACTTCTCTAAGCACTGACAGTGCTATGTGGAAGAACAGCAGGCATGCAGTACTCTGAAAGTTTTATCACCACAGTGGTTACTAATAGCAGCTTTATGTCTGCACCTATAATTGGGGTAGAAGAGACAGTCACCAGCAACAAACACATCAATAAGAAATACTCTCTAGTTATGTTAGAAGAAAATAAAATGAGGTTGTAACTATTACTTCCTTATGGTTATTTATCACCTATAATAAAAAAGAAAATACCTATAATGCTCCTCTGCATCTGAGAACACACTAGAACTACGTAGACTGAAGAAAAATAATCAGTTATAGAATCTTGGGAAGAATATGAGTATTAGCTGCACCAGAGCATCTTTTCTCCTGCAGCACTGGAAGCTAATCAGTGAAGGCAATTAAATCAATACACTTGGTTTTAGGTGCAGCCCTTTTGGGGTAAGTAGTCCTTACTCTGCTCTGAGGATAAGGGATCAGAAGGGCAGCTTCCCATAAACCATCTGTGAGCTCCTACCCTCTGCTGCCTTGCTGCAACACAGTGCAGCCTGTTGCTTGGCTGTCCTCTCCCTTCTCCTTCAAGGGAAAGAGAAAGCCATCAGGAAAAAGCCAGTTTTTTAAAATTGATGGACAGCACCTTCAATTCTACCCTGCCCACTGCAGATTCATATGCAGCCTCAACAACACTGTGTAACCTGTGCATGTGTTCCGGGCCTCTGCTGAAATCTGCTTAAAACAGGCAATTTAGTATTAATACATTGTATTTTGTAGCCATTATTAAAAGTGAACCTGAAAACACAAAAATGTATCTCAGTATATTAAAGCTTGAGATCTGTATGAAACTGAGTCCAACTCAGTGCCCATTATCTCTCAACCCAGGCCATTACCGCAATATTAAAAATACTTTGGACTGATTTTGCAGTCTAATTTATGAGGAAATTTCTACAGAACAAAGGAGAGGAAAAAAAAAAAAACCCTCATCTGCAGTCTGAACAGCCTCCCGGAGAGACCAATGCATCACATTGTGATTCACCCAACTCAAGGTTCTGGAATATTTTCCCCCTGGAGACTTTTACCTAGTGTCTAACTGGAAAGCTGGCCAAACAACTACCTAATCAGAAGCCTGTTATTTTTTCTAGAATAATATCTAATTGGTTTATGCTGTTAAAACAGTAATACAATGGAATTGGCTACAAGAAGATTAAAAAAAAGGGTAAGATCTCCAGTTCACAAGGGCAACAGTGTAACATCTCCCCCCCCACCTCCGCAAACCAATTAACTTAATCTGTTGCTGGGCAAATTCTTTCTAAACAGACCATTTGTGAAGATCAGAAACAGTCAGGAGGCAGCAGAGAAACCTCCAAATTCAACTTGTCAGCGCAGCGCTCCTGGAAGCAGAAGGCCCTGAGAGCTGGATGCCACTGGCATGACCTCTAGGAGGGAAGTGAGACATTACCGGGCCTAAGGTACACATGGGTTATTTAAAGAAGCCATTACCATGGTTCAGATGCTTTTGTAACACTACAATATTTATACTGCTTGCACAGCTTGTTCCTGTTCTTCAGCTAAGGCAGTGGGCTTTATTCTTGCTTTGCTGGTGCTAGTGTGAGCTTTTGGAGTTGTTTACTATACTAAAAAAATGCTGAATAGAATAATTGCTCTTATTAGGGCGTTACTCAATAATCAGTGTGAAGGACTTAGAAGCAACATAATAGTCAAAGTTGCCTTCATATGGCAGTGCCAAGATTTTCTGCAGGAAACTGAATCAGACAGGAGAAATACCTACAAACATTGGATACAAAGAGCTGGATAAAGACAACCACAAACAACTCGGCAACTACACTTAACTTCGTAAAGCGTCCAGATCTTGGCATATCTCACAGGCATGCGCAGGAGAACTTATTCCAGAGAGCATTACCAAATCCAGGGAATGTGGTCACTTTGCCCACCGGCACGCAGCCTGCACGCTTCCCTCCCGGATGCTGACACTGCTAATGCTACTGCATGACGGGGCAAGGGGGAACATTGCTTACCTTCAGCAGATGCTTAATGCTCTTTCTTTGCCAAATTGTTATGATTTTTCTTTTGAGCAGAAGCCTGAACCTATGCTGATTTATGAGCAGGATGTCATTTGAATACAATCAATTTTCTAACACACTTACCTTTGAACAATTCAGATTATTAGGGTCCTGCAAGTTTACATGATGAAGGCATTTTTCTACTCCCTCGCCACCACTTACAGTCAGTGTGTATATTTTATGAAACTGTTAATATAACTAATCGATTTTCCTTGTTTATGTACATCTTTTAAAGACTACAGGATTGAGAAACTGTGCAAACATATAAACTACTTTAAAGCCACAAACATGACAACAGTCACAAAGATAAGCCACCTACTAAAATGTTAAAAGCTTTTACAAATTAGCAATATTCCCTTAATTCTGCATTCTCAACTAAAACTACTAAAATCTATCATTGCATTATTCACTTTTAAAAAGTCAAATTTGTTAGCAAATAAAAAGATATGATGGAAGTGAGTCCTACTGACCAACAAGTCAACAAACATTTTCTCACTAACACATAAATGCCAGGAAAAGAGCACTTTCATATACAGAAGGTTTAACTTAGCTCCAAGGGAGGTTTTGGTCACAGTGGGATTTATGACTACCCCATGATTCTTGGCCATTCTTAACTCCCCGTGTCTTGATGAAGAGCATAAATAATCATGAATCAGATCCAACAACTGTTCTCAAGGGTGTGAGAAAGATAGTCCTAAGAGAGGTTAATTCTAAAATAGATTCTCAGGTATGGCTGCCCCTGGAGTTTCAAAGAAGAATTCTATAAAGCAGCTTCGAGACTGTGCTAAGGTTATTTTATCTCCTGCTTTCCCAAAAAAGGAGGAAGGAGGACCAACAATACAGCCAAGAAAAGAAAAGGTTATATTAAAAACAAACCTCCCTCCCCCTCCCGCCACACACACACAAAAAGAGGGCAAAAATGCAGGAATAGCTGAGCCCTTTATAGCCCAGGTGAACAGGCTTCCCGCGCTCACCACGGGAATGAGTAGGACAGCTCTCATAAGGCTGCCCGACCCTGGCTGCATTTCATCAGATAAATTAAGCCAATGCTGGGAAGAAAACTCTACTGCATACATCAGAGAACAGTTAAGTCACTATGCTTTGCCCCTTGCCTCTAAAGCAAGGAGACAAGTTCTTATCCAAAAGACATGGTGAAATGCAGAGCCAAGCAAACTCCAACTAGGAATGCATATGTCCTTTCATTTAATAAGGATAACAAAAATTAGGAGGAGCAGTAACAAGTCATCTCCCCTTCAGCAACACTTTTTTGTTGGGCACTGGGCGCATCTTGTTTGGCTTTACTTACTGTTTTTTTCCATAAAAAGGGACCAATAAAAAAAAAACATTTAAAATCTAAAAATGAAACAGGAATTTCCAAAATGCAAATATATTGCATGCTTACAGTACATTGACCTTTTT
>JAVCKT010020149.1:29818-67553 GCA_032273925.1 Rhynchotus rufescens | reverse complement strand
TTAACTGCATCACATATTAATGACCAGTTGACTCCTGCTATAGTCTCTACCCTTAGCTCGGGACCGCTTGGAAGCCAACATCTTGTTCTGCACATTTCTTTCACCAGACAATTCTAATGAGGTCAAAATTTCCTTCCAATTTCCTTCCTTTCCTCTAATCTCCTCAAAGAACAAAAAGAAGTATGAAAAGAAAACACAATATTTATTGTAAATCAGTGACTTCTGCATTAAAATGATCAAAGTGTGTTTGCTGCATACTTGAAGTTCAGATGCAAAGGGATTTCCAACTTAAATAAATAAAAGATTGTTTTTCTGTAATGCAAATTGAGGAGGAACGATCCACACACAGGCATAAAACAGGCTCTGCTGACTCCTGCACCCCACATATCACATATGGACGATGCTCTTCACCGTTTCAAAAGAAACATCCCTCCATCAGAGCCTGCTAACACGTGCCCAGGAGGCGGGGGAGACCCATATGTGACAATATGTAGATAACAGTGTAATTTCTCCGTGCGGATATTGATCCTTGGGAGCAAAGGAGCACGGGGAATAGAGCGAAGCAGGGGGTGGAGAAGGATCTGCTGCCTGTTTTCTCATCTAGCAACTCCCCAAAGAGACAGAGTCTCCCCCAATCCCCATCCCCGCGCATGACACGAGATCAAACCTCCCCGGGGCTCTGCACTGCGCCTTTCAGGTAAGTTATACTATTATTAATGATCATAAAAGGAACTATCATGGTATTTTGCATTTCTTTCATCTGGCAAGCCTGCGAGCACATTTATTAATTAAGGAAGCCTCTTTTCTGCAAGGTAGGTTTTAGCTTTTCCCTTCTACCACCAGGAAGCTGGAGATGATGCTCTCACCCAAGCATGGCCCTAGGAACCCAGTGCCACCATGGGTGCCACCAGCATCCTAAAGCTGGGAATAGGAAAGGGACTGGCCCATCAAGGTGACCAGTGTCTCCAAAGCGAGCCCAGCTCTCAGGCAAGGGATGGGAAATGGAAGTTGAACCTGGAATAGTTGTGGCAGCCCCTTGGATCCCACAAACACGTCTACATATGTTCAGCTGTCTCTGAGTGACTGCGCCCATTAAGTGTGTGAAGGAAAATATGCGCTTAAGTGTTTGCAGAATTCGAGACTAAATCAAAAACTGGTGGGCAATTGCAGGGGATCAGCATCGGAGGAAATAAGTGCACTTGCACTCCATCATCATGAGCAAGCCGGTTCCTAACATCCATTAGGAAAGGGCAGATATTCAACCACAACATGGCACCGGGCTGCTTGTAGAATGCAACCTCTGCACCAGGGTTTTATATTTCCTGCAGCGCCCAGATGAGCCCTGCATTTTTCCAGGCTTTGTCCAAGGACCACACTGCATCAACTGCATCAACTTCTCATTTCCTTCAAACAGGATAAAAACAGACATTTGCACACAAATTAGGCATTGCTCTGTGCATACCGTGACCTCCATAATTAACAGGTAATATTCACTCTCTAATTTAAAATAAAATGCCATGCCAAATAGAAGATTTTTTGCTTAATTAGAGGCTAATGCAAGACCCATTGGAAGGGGGACATGCTCTTGGGCCATGATATCCCAATGCAAGAGGGAGCTCAGCTTTCCCCAGAGCCATTTACAGCAGCACCCAAGTCCCTACTCTCCAGAAGGGACCAGGGCAGGGCTGAACTCCTGCCCAAGTCCCTGTCTTCCTCTGGACGAGGTGGCTTTTGTGCTGCTCCTCTCCATTATGCATAACCTTCCTCTTCCCCTTAATGATTTAGTGATGTTTGTTCCCTCACACTGCGCGCAGACCTTGCAGATCAAAATAGCCAGTCATCTAAAAAAAATCCCGCATCCTTTGTTCTTCAAAGCAACCAAATAATCTCGATCCTTTGAGAAAACTCAAAGGGCGAAGGCAAAGCACGAGGACGGGTGGGAACAATAGCGGCGAATCCCCCAATGAGCAGATGCAGCCACGCTGCCGTGTGGTTATTAGACAAAAAACCCACATTCCTTCTAGTAAAAATTCTTGGGTCAATTACTTGTTGCCACAGGGAGATTTCCTAGGAGTTTTATTGTTGTTATCACTATTCAGTGATTATATGTAGCAACACAAAAGGTGAATTTTTATGCAGAGAGATGCAATGTTTGGTAAATCTTAAGCAACACACTGTGAAAGGGGGGTGGAGAAGAGAGATCAAAGTCCTTGCAACTCCAGCATCATCAGTATTTTCCTCAATTTGGACATTAAAACTACTTTAACCACTAACAGTCAACATTAAAAATACTGTCCACTGTTTGGACACTAGCAACCAAACATGCAGTCACAAGTGGTGTCCAGTTCTGCAGACACAAAGGACGCACAGACTCACCATCCTGCTTTGAGGAGGTGGAAAACACACCTTGTTTTACCAGGGATGCAACCAAGCTGCACGTTCATGCACTGTATGTCCTTCTGAAATGAGGCCCAACAACACCCTTAAACCCAACTCCAGCTCACACCATTAATACACCAGCAAATAGGTGCAAATGGAAAGAAAAGCTGGACAAAAGCTTCTGCAGGACATTCTCCTCAACAAGAAAGTCACCCCTGACTTTCTTCTACCAGTGGCTTCTACCAGTGGCTCCCAATGACTTGCAGGGTTGGCCAAGTGCAGGGCGGGTATGGCCCTTGGGTTGCCTTTTGGGGACTAAGGACAGAAAGAAGTATCAAAAAGAGGCTACAGCATTTCCCACCACACCACAAACTGAAGGTTCCAATGGTTCCATGAAGGAACCATTTCCCTTTGACAAGGGAAATGTTAATATTCATTGCTTTAAAAAAATTAACAAAAATCATTTCTTTGTTTCCAACGTGAAATACATATCCATTTCCCAACCAGTTGCAACAAAAATGCTCCAGTTCACACCTGGAATTTCCATCGAGAATAAAGCTTGGATTTGGATAACTCCCTTGGACCCATTTACCAGCTTGGCTCAAGGCTTAGCAGATACCAACTTTTATTGCATAAGAGAGAGTCGGGCCAGGGCCTGTTGAACACAGGCACTGCAGCAGCACCGAGTGCTCTGCGTTTGGTCGCTGCTCATAGCAAGATGGAAAGGATGATTTGCAAAGAGTTTACCCCATTCTGCTTTGTGCACGGTGAAAGAGCTCGGGTTTTTCTTGCTCTGTTCGCACTATCACATGCAGGACTAGCTCTCTTCCCAGTAACACGATCCTAATCCCTTGGTCTTGCTTGCATTCGGAAGAAAATTTGCACTTCTGAATCGCATCTCCAGGGACCCTATGGGCACCTCACACAAGCAAAGCTCCTTGCAATCACAAGCCTGGCAGAAGCAGGGCCTAAAGAAGGCATCGTTCCCATTTAACCAGTTGCCTGAAGAGAATTAATCTAGTAAGTGCATGTTCTGAAACGATACATTCGGATGTGAGGGCTGATATGAAATGCTGTCTGGGTATCAAATAGGCAGCTGAAATATGTCTATCAGGCCCTGAGTCTTTGATCATCAGAAGTCACTCATCATTTACACATCACAGGAGGATGCTCAGCTCCAGAAGGCACAGAGTCAGCCAAAAAGGGAGAAGGATCAGCTGAGTATTTGTGTCTTAAAGACATGCAGCCAAAAAAAATACAACAAAATAACCTAGTCACCTTCCCAAGGGCAGTGGCATCTTATGCTCAGACGATTTATATATGCTTTACGCAGCTCTTCACTCTACTATTCAAAGAGTTAAGAGATGTTTTCACTTCTAACACCACTAAGTAATCACACTTCTGATTCCTCTCACCAAACCATCCCACAGGATCTCTCCTGGATTATTTACAGCCTCTCAAAAGGCTGCTCAATGGCCTAACTGCAGAACAGCACAAATACATTTTAGGGCTAGAGACCTTATTCTTACTGAGTATCAACTGAGAAACCTCCATAGCCTCCCATCACTTGTAGGAGAGCAGTGCCCAGAGCACAGAGAGGCAGTCGGAGGGTGAGGAGAACCATTCCCTAGCATCTCCTCCACAGCAGGAACACCAGGAATGAATACACGATGGAGCCTTCTGTGCTTACACACTCAAAAATCAACTCTATGCAGTCTCTACAAGGCATTTGAGATCATGCGATTTGGAAAAAACCTTCAGACAGATTTAGTTTAAGGTTAAACAAAACACTACGACCCTCAGAGGAGGGAGGAAATCCCTTCCCACCGCTCTCTGTGTGACTATCTACTGCACAGGTACCAGGAAAGAACATGTTGCTGCACAGCAGAAGAGCCAGGCGCTCCCCAAGCTCCTGTGGTTGCAAACAGGACCATCTCCCTGGATAAAACCTGGAGCAAGACCCATGCACCTCCATGGCTCTGGGCTTACCTGCATGGCCAGATCCTCATCCTTGGCTTTGCTTTGGACACCCTGCAGATCATCCTTGGGCTTGGTGGAGGACCCCAATCACAGGGGAGCAAGGATGGCACCAGGTCTTCATCACTGCAGCTACAACTGCCCTGAGCAGCACAAGGCTCTGCCCCAACACCAGGGCCTTCAGGCTCCTGAAAGGGGCAGGATGTCGCTGTGGTCCCTGATAAAGGCAGCAAGATCTGGCACGTGCTCATGGCCCCATCAAGAAGGAACAGGAGGCACCTGTGCTGCCCTCACTGCAGTGCAAACACCTGGGCTCCATGGGCCTGACAACCTTCTCCTGCAGGAGATGCAGGGATGTCCCTGCCTGAAGGGAGACCCATCCTCCTTCATGCATCAATCAGCTCCCAGCATCTCTTTGTGATGAGCAGAGTCCCTGAAAATGTCCTGGGTGAAATCCCACACTTGCTTGGTCCTTGTGAGCTCAATATTCAGACTCACGTTGCCCAAAGCTTTTACTCCAGTTTACAAACTCCTGGAACAAACCTGGTCCCAATTTTGAGCTGTTTTGAACTCAATTTGAGCTCATTTAGAGTTTGGTGTTAAAAAAATAACAACAACAAAAACTGTTCTTTAAAATGGCAACTTTGACCATAATTCATGTCAGACTAGATGGAACTTAGTGTTTTCAATTAAATTTCAGCTGGATTTTGTAAGTTAGCTTTTGTTCAAACAGAGAGTTAGAGCAAAACATGGAAGACGGAATGGAAAGTGGCAATTAATTCTCATGAAGCTTAATGAGAGGGTAGGTGTGTAAAAGTCTTGCAACCCAGAGATGTCCTCCCATCTATGGCTAGCTGGAAATGAAAGAAGAGAAGAGCAGGAGCTCTTCTTTAAGCTAATCCTTGTATTGCCCAGCCACTTGTAGCCTCTCAGATGCGTAATACAACATATCCAAGCCATTTTGGAGCTGTCTTCCAGCTTATTTACTTGTGAACCTGATATTTTAGTAGATAAACTAGCTAGAATTGCTAGAACAGACCACAGCAAAAAACAAACCTTTGACATTTCTTTTAGCAAGTAACTCACAGATTGATGCTCCTATTTGAATGTGCTCAGCAGAGGCCAAATCAATACTCAAAAATTCCCTCCTCCCTGAGGCACCACGTCTCAGACATGGCATTTTGTTTTTACAGGGGAATATACTGGAAGCTTTTAATGGATTAAAAATAAGTTGCAGTTGATCATTTGTTTGCAAGGCAGAAAAGGCTTCAAAGATACACAAGCGGATTAAACAGAAGGGTTCAGATGATTCACAATCTGATAGAGGCCACCAGTCAGGAAGCGTCTCAAATGACTCGCTCCTTTGTGGCCACATCAAAGCGCCACTGAGTGACTGGCAGCTCCTTTCTGACCACAGCTCGGGGCAGGGGGGACCAGGGTGGCAGCAGCGCCAGGTTTGTGCTTTGGGGACCAAGGAGAGCGCGTGCTCCTCACCATGCCCTGCTCCTCGGCCACTGCAGTGTGCATTTTGCATGCACTCGATCACACATAATTTATGGGAACTTGCGGCTTAGAGATGCATTTTCTCCTCTTGGTGTTTGTCCTGATTGCTCTTTTTCTTTTTTTTTTCTTTTTTTTCATCTTCTTATCTTTGCTTTGTCTTTCGGAGGCTGGATGCAATAATCTGGGGCTTGACCTCTGGTCTCTTCTTTGTCCTTGCCTTAAAGGCTCCTAAGCTGGGCCCTGCGGGCACGCGGCAATGCCCAGAGCCCAGAGCTGTGTGGGCACTCGGCCAAGGCAAGGGGTCCATCTCCAGGAACTTGTGCTTGTGGCCCGGTGAAGAACATGCAATGGACACCAGCACTGCTGGGTGTGGACTAGGCCTTGAGCTGGCAGATTTGGGAAAAATATAAGTGAAGGGTTGCAGAAGACAGTAAATCTTAATTCAGGATGAGGGATCCGAGGATTAGGTCCCTTGACTTCAGCAAAAAGGCTGCAGGAGGTGAAGCCTATCTGCATTACTTCAAGATAGATGCGTAAGCAGAGGCCACATAAATCATGTGTCAACAAGAACCTCCTGATTTCTCAGCAGAGCAAGACAATTTAATGAAGTTTACTGTGAATTTAGCTAGGAAAGCTCGACATAAAGGGAGGAGAGAGACTGCATATACAGCGTGTGGGATCATTATATTGCAGAGACTTTCAGCACCATTTCATAAGAAGACACTGAAAGGGACCTTATGAAAGACTAAAAAAGTCCTGCACCTCTTCACATCCTGCACTTTTAACCAAAGCCTTAACGTTCACAGTGAGCAACGCTTTTCATATTTAAATCCAATCAGCCCGATGGCTGGCCAAGAAGAAATGTATCCCACTTTGGAGCCCAGCTAGGAAGGGGGGGGACACTGAAAAATGGGGTCAACCGGGAAAAGAAGCCACCAGGGATTCCAGTGTGGCTAATGTCTTGCTGTCTGTTTTCCAAAGGGCAATAATAATAATAAGTTATCCCTGTTCTAGCAATTTCTCTTCATCCTCCTGTGGGTCTGGTATTCAAGGGTCTTTGTGAAGGAGTAGGAGCATCCTTAGAGGCTGGGAAAGTGGTGACAGGAGTCAAGGACTGTGTCAGGGCTCATGCAAAGCCAGCACAGATGAATGAGAGCCAGCAGGTTCCTTGCTTAGCGATCCCTTTGCCAAGAGCTCTGCTCCTTTTCCGTTTGGATTCCTGCTCACAATACTCTCTCCTATATTTTGGCAGTCCAGCACACAGGCTGCTTCCAACTACTGGGGCTGATCCTGCTTTCATTTGCTGCCAGAGCAAACTATCAGCCCACAGCTCTGACCAACCATCAGGCTTCATGTTTCCCAACTCTTGGTAGCCTTTCAAAGTTACTCCTCCATTTGAGTTTAGTGAAACCACTTGTTTCAGTGAGGTCTGCTACTTCTCTAAGAGATCCGGGGTATCTTTTAGAAGAAGCAGGACTCACTTTGCTCATGCAAAGCACCCCTTAGCTTGTAGAAAGCTGGGAAGAGGTTGTCTACCTCCCAGTTCCATGAGTGGGCTACCAGGCTACACACATCTCCTGGGAAGGGTTGAGTTGGACTCCCTTAATCCCTGAGTCACAGGAAGAGTAATGCCCCATATGAAGCCATATGTGGGTTCATGGTTGGTCTTGAAGTGGAGGCAAAGCTGGGATCGGGTCTGGCACCCCATATCCCCAGATCTGTGCCCAATCTGGGCAGCTCTTGGGCTTCCCACCTCCCAGGTCTGCACACTGTTCTCTAGGGCTCGTTCTGGGAGGTTTCCAAAAATCTGAAAATGACAGGACATGCATAAATCCAGTACCAAAGATCCTGTGTGTTATGACAAACCTCCCCTTCCCTAAGAGTGTCTTGGATATGTTTATTTGTATCTGAGTCTAGATGTCCAAAGACCAAGGAATTCTCAACAAGCATTGGTAGCAAAAGCCCATAATAAGGTTACAAACTCTGAGTCAGGGGAGAAAATGTCTGCAGGCACCCGGAGAAGCTTCCAGGAGCATCTGGTCATACAGACTTCTCTAGCACTAGGAATTAGGGAGGATCAAACTTAAGTATATTTGTCATGATTTTCTCAGGAGGAGGTTTGATCCTGAACACTGATACTGGACTTTGGGAAGGCCAACCCAGTCACTGAATGACCCTGCCATCGGTCACCATGAGAAGACTGATGAGACAAGCCCTGAAGAGAAGCTGCTCAAGCATGAAGAGGACTGACATGCTCCACATGGAAGAAAGAGCCACATGGACCTTTTCTTGCCTGCTCTTCTCCTTTGGTTGTAGCTGCCTTCTGCATGGTGAGCACTGCGTATCTTGCTCCAGCTTTGGGCACACAAATCTTTGCAAACATCTTCCTTACCCACCCAACGAACCAACCAAGAGGGTGCTGCTAGCTCACCAGGGCCTGGTAGGGAACCCGTATCTAATACATCTCAAAAGTTTACCATTCCTAACAAGGCTAAAAACATGGCATTTTAATTAGATGGAAAAAGTACATCAAGCTCATTAACTAATTACAAGGGAAAGTCCCTGCAGCAGATGCCTGCGTTGCCTAAAGTGCTACTTCCTCTTAACTAGTATCTTTGAAAAAGGATTCTGCTATTAAAGCATTATTCAGTTCCACAAGCACAACAAACTCATTCATTTTTTATTATGACTACCCAAACTAACCCGTTACAGCTCCAAGGGGATTGAAGGAATAGGGAGAAATCCCTGCAGCTTCCTGGGACCCTTCACCAATGGCCTTTCGAGGGGGCATTTGTCCAGTATCTGCCCCACAGGGTCTGGACTTCAGCTGGGGCCTTGGCAGTGTTGTCAGGAGAAAACGACGTCCCCCCAAGCCCGAAGGGCTTGAATTTGCCCTCAGTTCGCTGCAGGTTGAGCTCAGGGCAGCCCCTTGGGGAAGGGGCAACACCCTCTGCAATCGCCCCTACGTCGCAGAGCCGCCAAGATGTTTGTTTTCCAAATTACACTTAGCAATCCCCAAACATTTGCCCTCCCCCCGTCTTGAGGCTCCAGGAATGCTCGAAAACATTTCTAATCATGTCATCTCAGCTGTCATATGACCTCAGCAAGAGAAAATGGCCAAATTCAGGCGAAACTGTTTGCTTAAACCTACCATTAGCTCTTTTTTTTTCTTTTTTTCCCCCTCTCTCCTTTTTAAATAAACAAACAAACAAGGGAGAGACCCCGCAGCCCGCACGGGGGCCACTGTTTTCCTTTCCCTCGGGAGCACGGCCGGGGAAGCCGGGCTGCCGCGCGCCGCACCGTTGGCCAACGACCCAACGCCGCGTTCGCTGGGAGCGTCATCAATGAGGAGAGTCATAAATCGCTCCCCGAGCAGGAACTCGGAGAGCAAAGCCGTGTAACTCAAACAGGCTCAAAGCTAAAGGGTCCCTTTAGTGCGAGGGTGGTCCGTGTAAAGTTAGGAGACACCTGCTAGCAAGTCCTGAGACACTAGCATCTGTGTAAACTTGCCCCCTCCCAGCGCCCGCAACCCTTCTAAGGTGTTGAATGAATCTGCTTCATGAAAAAGGCTCTGTTTGGGGTAGTTCTGAGGCTTAAATATACCAAAGTGAAACAGAGCCGGGGCTGTGCAGCGTGGGGATGGATTACCAAGGACCACAGGGAGGCCTATTAATTATTGTGACAAGCTGATCTGTTGCTGGCTGCCGGCTTGAGTTACGCACTGAGGGGTGTGTGCACGTGCCATACCGGAGCTCTCTGCGCCAGCGTTTCCAGAGAGCACAATCACCTCGGAAGGATCCAGGACAGGAGTGCAAGAGGAGAGTCTGAAGCTGAGAGCATCTCTAGATGGAGCCAGGGTTGAGAGATGGTGGGGTGAGTCCCATCTGCATCTTGCCCCGTGCGCACGTGTTGGGGCAAGGTGGTTGCTGTCCTGCCGGCCCTGGTGGAGCATCTCCTGAAGGTATTATCCAAGGCAATACGGCACAACATCTGCAAAAATGAAGCTGTAACAGCTGTCAGTTGGCCAAGGGAGAAATGTGGCTCTGTTTTGAGTCTGTTCGTGGTGGGAGACAATCCCAGGCAGGCACAGGGCTTTTCTAGGATGGAGCAGGGTGTGCAAACAGCAGAGGTGGGAAGGAAAGAAAGGGGCAGCACCAGGTAGCAGCCTGATCCCGTGGGCCAAACTACATTGTCTGAATCCAGCCAAATTCATGGGAGCAAAACCTGAACAACAAAATCCCCAAACACAGACCAACTTCCTTGCTTCTGATCTCAGCAGTGGGAATATTTTAGCACTGGTGTCAGTGCAAAGCTGAAATCTGGAAACACCAATATTTCACCAAAGCCCTTTTTTATTTTTTTTATCTATGCAAAGCAGTCATACATATTACTCTGAAGTTTCTAGCTGCAGGTGAAATCTTCTCATCACCAGCTCTCAATATAGTATGCACTTATCTTAAAGGACATTTACTTTCTGCTTACCGGCTGTATTTGAATTGTCAAATGACACTTTGCTGAAAATATTAAAACCTAGAGGTCATAGAGAACCTGCCTTGAAAGAAGGAACACGCGTTCTTTCGTCTGAGCAAAAAGTGTGTATTTGGAATTTTAAATGCAATTTTTTTTTTGAGGAAGAATCTTTTTCTGTCAGTCAAGCAGACAGCACATTAGAAAGCAGGTTCTGCTTTAATTTTTGACAAGCATTATGAACAGATACTCTGTGCTGCTGTTAGAAGGGGGCTGAGCAGAGAAGGGTGGCAGTAGCAGCAGAGATGGGGAGGGCAAGCAGGGCCCTTGCACAGCCTCTCTGGTTGTGGGGTGGGCAGCGCAGCACGGTTTGGGTCATAGATGTCCATGCTAGGTGCTGTCACTGACCAGCTGGGCCACTCCTGGCCCCAACAGAGCCATTCTCCGGCTGGTGACACCAGCAGCAAGTGGGGAGCTGGACAGTTTGAACGAGGATGAGGAGCAGCCTTGCCCAGGTGCTGAGCCAGGTGAGTCCCTCTTGATGGCACGTGAGATCGCAGGCAGGGAGCAAAGGACATGAGGTAGAAACAGAAGCCGGTTGGCTTGTGAGTCCAAAGAAGGGTCAGCGCTTGGACATGCTGTGCTCCAGCTGTGTGTGACCGGACACAAAGCACTCGAGCCAAAGGATGAAGATGGAGCATCCTGGGGCTGACAGCCTGTGCTGAGACCAGTATCTGGTCCCTCCACCTCACCTCTTGGTCCTTGAGAAGGGCTCCACGTCCAAAGGTTCTGCAGACCCAAGTGGAGCCACTGAAGGTGAGGGCAAAAAACAGAGGTCATTGAAGAAAAGGGGATGCAGGAGACCCACACACGATGGCAGAGCTAGGAAGAGAATTCCGATACCAAGGTCTATCCTTTCCTTTCCTCTATTCAAACAAAGATGTGGTTGAAGGATTTAGACTCCCATCCCTGCTTTCCTCCACCTGGTTAGCCTGAATACGTCCTCCATCCTCTAGCCCGTGCTGAAATCCAGGTTGCCACCTCCTTCCAGACATGCTACTCCATGGCCTATGTTGGAGTTGGCTTGGGTGTGCTCACGGTCACCCCTCAGGACCCTTCCCCACTACCCACTTACAACTTGACTTAACTACAATACTCGTCATCCGAGTGTCTTCCCAGCCCCGGGAAAGGCAGTCGCTGCCTGCCAGCCTCCTCGCAGGCAGCCAAGGCTGCTCCTCGGCTCCTTTTCTGTGCCTCCTGGAGAGCTCCTCGGTGCTGATCTGAAGTTTGGATGTGGTGTTGTTTTTATATATAAATGACATTATGACAAATGATGAAGGATTAAATTACACTTCAATCAAATCAAGCCAAACCAGTAGGGATCGAGGTCCCAGTGGAAAGTGTACATGGAGTTCCTCAGCTTCCTGATTTGAATGACTTTGTTCTTCTTCCAGAGGAAAGGGGGGGGGCTGAGGGAAGAGAAGAGAGGGGAAAGCGAGAGGAGGGGGGGATTTGGCCTAAAATGAAACATTTTCCTTTTAAGTTGAACATTTGAAAATGGCTGGGAGGAAAGAACTGAAACCCTGTAATGGCTGATACTGAAGAACAGCCTGGGACTTTTGCTTTTCGAGAACAGAAGCCAGGGAGAGAGCTGTGGTGTGAAAAAGGCAATGCTGCGTGCCTTGAAGGGGAAGGTGTTTGCAGCAGCCCATCTCCTGCAGACACTGAAAACCCCCTGCAAGGCACTAACCCAATTAGCTTTGCGAGGAGCTGTGCTGTGAAAAGGCAAAGGCACTGACAGCGGTTTTGGTAAAGGCTAAAGACAGCTTCACTCTGCCTTGCACTCCCATCAGAGTTACTTCATTACCTTTGTATTACCAGATCTTGCAAGTGTTGGCTCAAGAGCCGTTCGCTCTGCATCGCTGTCCAGCTGGAAAGCTTTTCTGTGCATTGCACTGGCTCGCGCCACTGATTTGAGCTCGGGAGCGTTTCTAAATGCTGCAAAAAAAATGATCATGCCATGACTGAATCTGCCTGTAGTAGATAGACTGATAGGCAGATAGACAAGCAGATATTCTGCCTTCAGTGCCCTCAAAACAAGAGGCTCCGCCAGCATGTGCTCTGCAGCCCTCTTGCTATGCCGTGATCTGCGGGACATCCATGGGTCTCCAGAAGGAGCCAGTGGACCTGCTCCTCTCCATTTACAGGGTAGCTTGCATTATTCTGATCATAAAACGTGTATCAGCCGTATCTGTACCTGATAGAAGATCCTCTTCCATTTCACAAATGAAAATTTACGGCTTTTTTGAAATGAAAATCAAAAAAACCCCAACATTTCAGGCCATCTCAGGTCTTGAATGTCATCCTCCATGCATGGTAAAGCAATGTCCAATGGAAAGAAAAAAGAAAAAACAGCAAAGGCCACGAAAGCACACATATGCACACACGTACACACATGAGCTCGCACCATCCTGCAGCTGAACAGGATGGAAGGCAGAAAATCATGCCTTCTTGAAAGCTTTTCACAACTTTTGCTGTGAATTTTCTCCTCATAGTGATGGGTTTTGCAAAGTATTTAAAAGAATAACTTAAGCAATGATTCCCAGGAAACCATTCGTTGCCTATGGCTAACGTCCAATGTCTTCACATTACATCTCAACTTTCTGACACAGAAATCAAGGAGAACATTTGCAGAAATCAGGACCCAAATTGGTTCAGCCTCTGAGGATAACAAAGACTTAGAAATATGTATAAATTTAAGTGGTTTTGAATAAGGACAGCATTTCAAAAAGCAGTCGAATTGTTACTTTGAAATAAGCCATTATTTTCTGCTTTTTTAAATTCCAGTCTTTAATAGGAGACGAGATCCAGACGGCTGAGAACCAAGGAGAGTTTTTGATGCAAATGAAAAGCGGTATTTAAGAAGTAGGAGTATCCCATAATAGAGCCCACACCAAATGGTTGGCTCCGTGATCTGCCTGGAACATCTCGGGATACATCAAAACCCCAGGAATCGGAGCAGCCGGGCGTAGAGCCTCTGTCCTTCCAGACACCGACCTCACTCTTCCCTTTGATTCTCGTGGTGAGAACCGTTCAGGATTTGCATCACAACCTGCTATTGAATATCTGTGGTCAATGAGTACGAAAAGCCCGAGTTGGATTCAGATCCAGACCTGTAACATTCCCTTCTTGCAGGAAATCCATCTGGTGAGGAAGCTTCACCCAACTGATGGACTTCACTTGTTATTAAGGGGGTTTAGGACATTTTGGTGGAGACCCTCAGCGGACAGCCACTCCCATCAGCAGCGAGGTCCCTGCAAACCCTTATGGAGCATGTGAGGGGGATGGCAGCCAGGGAGCAAAGGTCTCCTCCTGGGCACCCGGGCAAGGTGAGGTCCTTCTGACACCTGGGGCCTCCTGCAGCCTTCACCATATCCTCCTCTTCCTCACAGGGAGAGGACAAACGCAAACCATTCAATGCCAACAGGGCACATGATGCCCATGAGCACATGCATGGGGAGAGCCCTGTCCGGCTCAGCACCATGGACCAGGGCATGGGTGAAGAGGCAAAAATGTATGCTATATGTGTGTATGTATATATATATGTGTATGTATATATATATGTCACCATTACCTACCCTTCTGCAAACAAATGGCCCAAACTTTCACAAAGATTGCTCAGGAGACAAAGGGCCGTGGCTGGGACGAGCAGGCGCAGCCTCGGCCACATACATCTATTTAACAAGAAAGCTCGTTGATAAGCAAACCACCTGATGCTTGCACAGCAGAAAATAAAACACCTGGTTCTGCCTGTGGGTTGATAAGCCAATATCTTTAATCTTTTTTTCTTCTCTCTTGATGACTGAAGTACACACTCTGTGCGGCCCTATGCTCCAGCCACATTGGTAATAGTAACAAAGCTTTGATGTCCCCCTCATTCAACAGAATGTTGTTTAGTTCAAAGTGAAGAACAGAGGCAATTCTTTGCTTTTAAATTATTAGCTCCCTAAGTCTTCTGTAATGATATAGTTTGACTGAAGTGTGCAGTTTATTAACTACATAAAGACGATATTATTAGAGCGGAGAAAGGCAGCCGAAAGTTTTGCCTTTCAGCTCAGCAGCAGGGGTTTTTGATACTTTGATCTCAATCAATGCTAAATGTCTTTGTGAGATAGAGGGAGCAGCAGAAATTACCTTTGGCACCATGACTACATCAATTATTTAGTTCTTTTTCTTATAAATTAAAGTGTTCTTCAACTTTTACCCCAATTTTATTCTTCTTTTTTTTTTCCCCTTCAGTTGATTGGGGAAAAAAAAAAAAAGAAAAAAGCTGACTTGAAGAGGTCTGGCTGTGAACATTAATAAAAATCCCACTGACCTTTCTCCATCCTGGTCCGGAAGGGTCTTCTCTGGAGTGGGGAGATGGGGTTTTGTTAACAACAACAGCAAAAGGGGACTTGGGTTAATGTGCTGCTTAACCAAAAGCTGAGCAATTTGCTATTGCAAATTTGTCTATGTCTGATCTAATTCTTTTTGGTCTTTCTAGCCTGAATACAGCCACAAAAATGGGACACCGGACGGAAACAGGATTTGATGATGGTTAAAGTGCCTTCCATTGCTCCCAGCACAGTGCAACAGAGGGACATTTAAGAACGAAATCAAGCTCCTAAGGTAAAAGCAGAGCTTATAAAGAGCCAGACCTAGGCCAGACCACTGTATTTGGGCCTGCAACAACTTTCAATGCCTACACAGAAGATGCAGGACATTCCTGTAGGTCTCCAACCACATTCTCTCCAAGGAGATATCAGTCTAACAAAATGCCAACCTTTGCATCCTGGCTGAGCTGTCACCCGAATGTCCAGTGACAGGAGTCTCCTTCGCTTGCAATAAGGTGGTTGTGATCACTCTTTGCTTGTCTCCAACCCCTTTCATGAAGATATTGTCAAGAAGCCCCTGCTATTCCCAGGAGGTCCCACAACCCAGCCCCAGCAAGCAGGACCCCTAGAAGCCGGATGGAGGCTGCAGAATAGTTTGTACCAAGGGACAAGCAGGTTATGAGGTGAAGGAGCTGCCTTCACATCTGAGGCTGGAGACACTGTCCTTTGACCTGTGATTTTTTATTATTTTTTTCTGAGGGAGAAATTGAAGCCCCAACTTTAGTATATTTAGATGTAGAACATGCCAGAGAACAACATAATTCTGTTTTCACGGTGATCAAAGTTTTGCAAGGAGGAGGACTCAAGACAGTGCACTAAGCTGCTATGGTAACGTGAATTGTAAGAAGTAAACTGGCTTGCAAGAGCTTGTCTTTAGTGTGGGGTGGAGCAGAGGTGGGAATCTGTGGCCTCAAAGGGATCCTGGGGGATACCTCTGTGTCTGGACCAGGCATGCAGCGAAAAAGCATAAAACATCATCCCACCAGTGGCTGCATTTCCCTGATGTCCCCCAAAAAGGTCAAGTCACAAAGTCTTTCGTAATCCATTTATCACTCCTCATGTTCACGGGGAGCAGGCCATGAACCACTGCAGTTCCACTCGCCTCCTGCTCGGGGACCGGAGCGGGCCGTAGCGCTCCAACGTGGATGTCCTGCGAGGGACAGGTCTCCTGAAGTGGCCATGCCCCAGAACTGGGGGCCCTGGACCTGGAGCTGTGGCGTGCAGTGGCCCAAGGCAGCCCCTGCCTGGATGAGGGAGCAGCCTTAACCCCCGCAGGCTCCAGCTCCAGCCGAGGGCCTGCAAGGACGCGGGACCTGCTGCCATCCTGTCCCAACAGTGTCCCCTTGAGGTGGCTGGCTGAGGCAGCCGGGCCCGCGCGCTCAGCATGGCTCCCTGGCCTCATGGACACGTGCCAAGACACCCTGGGGTGCCAGGAGAACACGTCCAGATGAGGCACCTCGCGTGGGGTGTCCTCTTCGCAGCAGACCTCACGTCTACCCACTGCAGCGCCCGCTTCGTCGCCACTCAGGCCCTCTCCTCAAACAGCCTCCCCTCAGGCGGCCTCTCCTCCTCCATGCGGCCATGGGTGGCTGCGTGGGCCGGCCCCATGGCAGGGCCACCAGGCTCGGAGCTGGGAGCGGGGCTTCCCGCTGCCTCCGGAGCCGCTGGAGCCGCCGGAGCCGCCAGTTTTGCTCCGCCAGCTGAGCAACAGGGAGTTTCTCTGAGAACCTGCCCACAGGGCTGGGGATGTCCGGGCGGCTGCGGAGAGCTCCTTCTTCCCAGGGACTCCCGGCTGCTTCCAAGGCTTCCAAGAGACGGGATCGGAGGCGCCGGAGCTGAAAGTGCCGCCCAGTGCAGCGTGCATGGCGTCCGATGGGGCGAAGGCCTCAGCTGTCACCGCTGAGCCCGGTGGTGGGAGGGCTGCGGGGCCGCTGCGGTGTCCGCAAGCGCGGAATGAGGGAAGAGAGACACTGCGGCCATGGGGGGCTGCCCCGCCATGGGGAAACCTGTGGAGAATGGGGCAAGAGGGAAGAAGGCAGGGCTACGGGATGGTCCTCCTCGGCGCTCACCGTGGGGACGTGCAGTGTCAGGCATGTTTAGACCTATTTCTGGAGCCAAACTACTCAGCACTGGTGATGTTAGAGCCCTGTGGCGGCACTAGAATCCTGCCTTGGGAGAGGGGCCTGAGGCCAGGGCGCTACCAAATCCTGCCTTCATGCCCCAAGCCATACCTGCCGCCTGGTTCTAGCACAAGCAGCATCTGGAGAGCATCAGCTTCACGGAGCAACCGCAAACTGCGTCTGGAAATAAAACTGGCTTACATGCAGCCCAGTGCACCAAGGAAAAACTCAGCGATATCCCTGCAAATTCCACCACGCCTCTTCACTGCCAGGAATGTTCATCATGGGGTCATAGGGTCATCACGGATACGATCTCTTTCCTAAGGGCTTCTTCAATGTGCTCCTTCATCCCTGTGACTAGTTACCTGCATGTCATTAGGGACAGCTTCTCACGATAACTGGAGGTTTTATAGCACCTATGACAAAGTTCATAAGAAATAACGGTAGTGCCAGAGCTTCTCGTGGAGAACTTTATCAGGCCGTGGGGTGGAAAGCACTCTGGGACATGGCAATGCAGTTAAGATGGTGCAATGCATCAGTCTAAGTTTGGAGTGGCCCAAACCACCAACAGATTTGCATGTGATGTTCCCAGGTCTTGCAGGGATGCAGTTCTATTCAGGATGCTGAGAAGCCAGCAAAAGACACTGGACCTAATACAGAAGTGCTCCAGAGTCTCTCCTGGTCTCCTGTAGCTCTTTGGGATCGTTTTTGGTCTTGACCAAGGATGTCCTGCCATATGGCACAGGGCTTCTCATGAAGTGTTCAATCTATTCTGTCTGCAATCAGCTGTCCCTTAGTGAAATTGCTTTAAAATTAAGAATTTTTAATAACAATCGGGGTGGACTCAAGCTGGAAACCTAACAAGCCCCGGTCTTGGCACTGCTTGAACTCTGAGTCCTGCTCTGAAAAATGCCTGCAAGCTCCGTTCCAGCTGTGTTATGTACAGAGTGCTGACACCTCATGGCCATGCAAGCAAGTCTGATAAGACACTATTTCCCAGTAGATATATATCTGTATGTGTATGTATATGTGTGTATTTTTTATATATATGTGTGTGTATGTGTATATTCTGCATCTGGTATAAGGCAAGAAAGGCAGTTCGTTTATCAAGAAGTTTGCAATGAATGGATGTGACTATACCAAAGATAGGAAGGAAAACAAGTCCAAAATGCTTCAGATTCCTAAATTACAAACAGATGGGTACATGAGGGTCCATTATTCATAACTGTGGTCATCTGAATTTCCCTGATGCTGAAGGATGTCTCTAATGCACTTCTTTATCAGCACGGTTCCCGTGCTGAACCCAGCAGGGCTACTTGCTACCCTGCTCTCCCTCCTTCAGCAGGGCTCTCCCAAGGGCAGATGACCTCCTTGGCCGAGTCCTCGTGGGCTCGGTGGCAGCTCTCCTCTTCCTCCTTGGAGTCCACGGGGTGGATCCCTCTCCATGTCCATTTTTATCTGGAAGAAGGCGTGTTGCAAAACAGGAACTCACAAGGCAACAGGCACTTTTTGACGTGTTCTCTGAGACAGCAAAGGCACAGCACGGAGCCTGGCTTTGAGCCTGCTGCTGTCCAACCCCAGGTCTCCAGGGGAAGCGCCCGGGCACGAGCCCACATCGGTGGCAAACGAGGCGAGCGCCGCAGGCCCCCAGGCAAGCAGCAAGGCTAGGGCTTGGTTTTAAGAGCTCTCTAGGCAGAAATTGCCCTTCTCTAGCAACCTGTGCCAAGAGCAGGGCGGTTTTGAGGATGATCCTGCCCTGCTGCCACCTCCGCTTCTCCTCCTGCTCCCCTAGAGCTCAATATCCCAACCAGAGCATGGGAGCGAGCACCAACACCGGTGCGAGTGCCAACGCAGGAGCTCGTGGCACCAGTGGCAGCAGGGAGAGTCGGGCCAGGGCACTGCCATCCCCTCTGGGTCCTTGAGCGCCTGCCTTGCAGCTTGAGCCCTACACCCCACGGATCAGGGTGGAGCAAGGGTGGGAAATAGGGGGTGTGGCAGCTAAGGAAGAGGACAAAACCCCACTGACCAATAATATCAGATGCTACGTGCTGGGCTAAAGCCTCCTGTGGCTCTAGTTGGCGAAGGGAAGGCCCAGGCTCTGCCAAACCCTCTTGACAAGCTTGAGTACAGACTTAGGGCAAAGTGCGTGGTGCACAGCTGGGTCTTTCCCCCAGGAAAGGTCCTGAACGAGCAGGAAATCAAGAAATCCCAAGGTTCAAGGAATGAACCAGCCCAGGGATGAACGAACAGAAAAGAAATGAACCCACATCCATAAAGGCCCAGAGAGAAAATACATGTGTGCATGGTGAAGAGATGACACAGTGAAGGATGAACGCACTGAGACAACACAAAGGAGGAACTCTGCTCTTTTTTCTCCATTTTCTCCATTTATTTTTATTAGACAGATGAATGCATGGAAGCGATGGCCAAGAACTGAAACAACATATTGCTCTGATTTCCAATGGAAACAAACCATTTCGTGGCTGACCCAAAGTTCAGTTCAATTTGTACCGCGGTCACACTTTGTACCATGCAGCCTTCCTCCTCAGGGGGAAGGAGCAGCCGGGGCTGGGACGTTGGGTCAGACCAGCTTGTTCAGCCTATAAGCACAACAAAGCTAGCCTCAGCCTGCAAGGGCAAGCCACATCTTTCACAAGCACAGAGCATGCAGCATCACCCCTGTAAAAAGGACAACTGTGCAAAGCTGAGATGATAGGGGAAAAAAAAGGGGAGAGGGAAGTGGATAGAAATAACAACAAAAAACAGAAGTGGAATTGGAGCAATTGGCTGGAACACGCAGGTTATTTGCTATTTATATCCTGCCTTGATCTTCCATGTGTTATTATACCCTAGCAACCCAGGCTGCCCAGTGCTCCCTCCTATACAAATCCTGAGGAGATGGTGCAGCTCCTCACAGCCAAAAGCTTTGGGCCAGCCTTGCCAAGCTCCCTTGTGTCCTTCAGAGCCCTCATCTCAGGCTGATGGTGCTCAGTACCTCATGTAAGTCTGTCTTCCAGTTGCAAGCAAAAATAAGAAACTTTACAGTCTGAGCCTGCTTCCCTTTATGGCATTGCAAAAAAATTGCCATTGCTTCCATTGGGAACAAGGGCAGGGACAGAGCAAGCAGGCCTTGACATTCAAGCCAAAACCCCATACAATGTGGTTTCAGTTCCTCTAAGAAGACTTATCACCATGAGGTTAAAAGAGGTCACAGAAGTCACCGTAACTCAGCTATAAAGCAAAGGAGACTAGTTTTACAGCAATACCAGCTCAGACCAGCTATCAGACACAGAATCAGGATTAATATGCACAGAGAGGGCAAAAACTGCTGTGAGGGACCTACCTATTGCTCAGCTCTTTCCATGTCAGTGAGAGGCTGGTGCTCAACACCCTGATACTCAACAGTTCCCAAGCATCCAGCTTACTGTAGCTCCCACTTGCTGCAAAATCAACCCAGTAGGAATTAGGGACAAAACACCAATAGAAGGACTCAACAAGTTTCCTGCCCTTGGCATTTCCCACCCAGTCCCTTTGCTTCCTCTAAATTCTATGGAATAAGGAAGCTTTTCTGCCTCCCCACTCCTTCTATTGGGCTTTGTGGGAATCTTCTCACTTCTGGTAATCAGGAGCCTGGTACAGACACACAGGGGCTTCCCAGCAAAGCCTGGGATCTCCCCAAGTTCTTTAACACTAAACGAGTTGTTTAGGTTTCCTCATTCTAAAGAGTAAAGGAGAAAACCTACTACTTAAAGCTGAAATCAGCTATTAATGCCTCCATCCTGGTTCTTCCTTGCCCCTGGGCTACAAACCAGTGGCAACTGGAACTACATTATGTTATTTTTTTAAGTAACACAAAACAGAAGAGCAGGAAAAAGACAAGATGAATCAGAAAGGATTTGATAAAAGAAACACAAAGCCTCAGCTGCATCCCTGAAGCCCTCCTGCAAGCGCCTGCTCTCCAAGCCTGCACACCAGGTCGTTATGAGGAAGGGTAACAGGGAGAGTCCTGATGCTTTCACTCATTACCTCCATGTGGAGCAGGGGACTTGGGATTATCATTAAAAAGGAGGGTCACCCAAACCTTTGGGAGCCCTCCTCACGTTGATCTCATGGGAAGCCTGCCCCGCAGGTGTCCGTGGCTCTTCCACATGGATTAGAGGACGAGCACCCATACCATCACACTCCAAGGTGGGCAGCCACACTCTGCTCCCAGCGGGAGCACCCACCTCTGCTCTGGATAAAGCCAGTTTCAACCCCAAGGACTGGGACAGCAGGAGGAGCAGGGCTGTATCCTGCCTCGTGCCATCCCAGGCTGCCAGCAGCAGAGCCAGAGAGAGATGCCCGGCCATCCCGGGGGCCCAGGGCTGCTGGAAAACACCCCCTTGGGAGTGTGTAGGAGGGGAGCTGGTGGCACCAAGGCTCCTGCCCAGCCAGCAGCAAGTCTCCAGCAGCATTTCCATGCCTGGGTGCCCGGGAAGCAGCACGTGCTGCTGCAGGGAGCAGTGACAGGCAGCGAGCGGGGCTGCTGGCAGAGCGGGCCGGGCAAACGTAAAGCAGCACTGACACCTTCAGGAAGGGGAGACGAAGCTCAAGCAGCCTCAGCTTATCTATTCCCTGGGCTGCGCCCCGTGGGCTCAGAGCCTACTTGGGAGGGTCCTTCTTGAGCTGGCTCCTGCGGTCCAGCTTGCTCATAACCTGCGTGATGTCCACAGTGGTGGCGGCTTCTCTGGCTTTGGCCTCTTCCTCCAGCTTCCTCAGGATGATGGGGCTAGGGCTGGAGCGGAGGTGGCGCCGTCCAAAGAGGAAACTGGAGCTGGGCAGGGAGGGAGAGAGAAGCAGCGAGTTACCGGAGCAGGAGGGCAGCAGAGCCTTGCACTGTCACTCCCAAAGCAACAAGGATGTCCCGAAATGCCCAAGCATCCAGATGGACCCGGCCCAAGCATCCAGATGGCCCCGGGCAGAGCAGAACCATCAAGGAGAAAAACATCCCTGCCCAGTTAAACCCCTGAGGCTGTGCATGGGGAGGGCACCTGGCTCAGCACCTGCTAAACCCTGCCCTGGGTGGAGAAAGGCACCTTACACATGAAATACAGAGCTGTAACTTAGCATTTTGGCTGACTTAGCTTAGTGTTTCAAAGCTGACCTCCCAAAACAGGGCTAGTGAGACCTGCAGCAGCCCATTAGCAGAAGGGCACGCTCAGATAGAGATGAACCTAGCACCATTGGCACTGTACTTGCAGGGAAGCCTAAGTATAGGCTAGGTGGTTTAAAGCAGGACTCTATCATGCAGAACTGCTAACAGAGCAAAATCCAGCCTTGTGCTGGGACCCTAGGGACTCCCCACTTTGTTGCCTGCATTTGTAGGCACTCAGTGTGAGCCTGATCATCTGTTAACAGTGGAATCTTTTATTCCTGGTGCCCTCAAGCAAGCTCAAGACAGAGGCCAGGATGGGTGGGGATCTGATCTGTGCCACATCCAAAAGAATTCCTGCTGCCACTCCAGGAAAATCCCCCCAGCAGCAGTGAAAACAAGCGTTAAGGTTGGATGAGGTACAAAAGCTTTACCCTAAGCACGATGGCGAGTACTGTATTCCCAGGAGAGACACCCCCAAATGCGAAGGAAGTCACCAGGGAACAGCCACCATCTGCCAGTGCTGTTGTGATGTGCAGCTCAGGGGAAAAGTAGCCAAACCCCTGACAAGTCATGGGCAGGTTTATTTTTTCCACTGCCTTGAAGTGGATGAAGCCAAAGTGTGAAAGTCCACGATTCCTCTTTCTTGCTCGTGAGGTTGAAAAAAGTGGAAGAGGAACAGAGAGAAGCGCTCCACCCAGCCTGGCGCTGACACTGCACGTTCAGCTTTATGAAGTGACTGCAGCTCAAACGGCCCAAATTTGCTATGCAGGCCTCATCTCAGTCTGGAAAAAGCCCTTTCAAGCCTGTTCCTTTTCAGGCCTTCTACCTTGTGCCAGCAGTCACTCACATGCAAGATACTGTTTGTTCCAATTTGGCCGCTTTTCACCATCACTTCCCAGGGGGTGAACAGCTTTGTCCAGGCAGAGCTGAGCAGAATAGATGGAGAACACTGCAGTGGCTCTAGCCTGGAAGCCGACGTTTCATGGTGGAAGGCTCTCCCATACCCACTAAAAACACTGCTCTTATTCTTCTCAGGAAAGGAGCAATGATTAATTAATTAAAAACAGAAATCACAGACCAAGGTAGGCAATTGCCAAGTACTCTGGCTATATTCAATTCAGTTTCAACAGGCTTATAAACAGTGTAATCTGTCTCAAAGCATCTTCTTAGTGAAAAATCTGTTTTAACTGACACCTAAATCTTAGCAGCTCTGCTGCGGCTTAAGCTGTTTTCCCCCTTGCTACAATTACATCCCGTTTCACTTGCCTTTTTTTGACTGTCTCTTGAGGCACAATGGCCTTGGCCAGCATTTCCTTGTATATTGGAGACTTTAAATAGCGGCCATAGGAGTCCTACTAGGAGAAAAGGGGAAAAGAGGTAGTCACAGGCTGCAAGCACCTTTATTAAAATCATCACCAAGGAGAGCTGCTCCGGAGCCTGGGGCTGCTGGGTGAGACTACCCAGTTCCAAGAAACTAATGCAATCCTAATGCACGTTTCTTAATTCCTTAATCTCATGATAAAGCTTCCTAGGAAAGACCCAAGCCCAAAGGTCTGGACTCAGGCAAGTCCAGACCAGAGGCCTCGATGTCACTGCAGGGTGAAGTGCTTACATTTCAGGAGCAGAACCTTTCACAAATGGCTCAAATCAGAAGAGTTTTTTTGCTTTCAGCGTCAGCTGACACCAGCTGCTCCTCTGGCCCACACAGCTCCTTCCTAAGTGTGTCTTATATCACTCATAAGGAAGATTCACAAGTTATTTATGATCTGATGAACTAATGAAAGCCATGACATTGTTGGCTAAAAATATCAGTCCCCAGGTAATCATGACTGCACCAGTCAGACCTAAAAAGGTCTATCAACATAACCACAGCAAACTGTGAGAAATAAGTTTTACTGAGTATTTTAAGACAGGAGCCATATCCTGTTCTGTTCTTGGTACAGAAGTCTTTCAGTTACAGCAGTTTCTACGAATTTTCCCAACCACTGCTAAAAGGCAGTTGTGTAACAAGCATCCCACCACGAGGATACTGCACGTGGCATTCAGACTGGTACTTAGAATAAGTAAAGGACACTGTTGGGGGAGAGCACAGCTGCTGCTATGCCAAAAAAACCCCAAACATTGATACTATAAATGTATAAACACACTTTCAGGTGCTGCGTGAACACTGAGTTAGTCTCAGACCAATCCTTGGGGTAAGAAAACAGCAACATCTCAGCTTTACATGCAGGAAATTATAAGATTTGTTCAAGCCACGAATAAGTTGGTGACCCAGCTGGTATTAAGAAGGCAGGACTTTGAGCACACAGCTAAACTTCATTACCTTGGGGCACGCTGGTGAGGAGAAGCTGGAAGGAGAAGCAACAAAGTACAAAGGCCTGAACCAGAGCTTGCTTAAGTCAGCAAATTTCAGGGACTTTCAGTGTTACTTGCAAGCGGCCTTTGTTCGGGAGCCCACACAGCCCTGGGAAGGCCCCAAGAACATGGAATCCCCCTAAGGCTTTGGAAACAAACAGACCTTTTTCATCAGCATGTAAATATGGGTCTGAGCAGCATCTAACACGTAACGATGAGGGTGCTTGAGACCTCTCACAGTGATGCCCATTGTGGTGCCATCAATGTTGATCCAGCGCCTCGCTCCTGGAGCCAGGAAGAGTCTGCAACAAGAGGAAATGATACTACAGTTAAAGGGAGAACTCCCAGAGACTCTTCTGTTTATGGGACAAACAGTAGTCCCTTCAACTCCCAGCTAGGACTGGCCACCACACCCAAGGACTGTCCATGACATGCAGTCACTTCTTTCTGCAGCGTGACACGATATAAACCATGTTCTGGCCCACTGGAGGCCAAATGAGCCTCGATAGTGCCTTCACACAGTGCCTCCTCTGAAGATCCCAAAAGACATTACCTCCATGAACTGATCATTTTCTCATCTGTAGGAAGTTTGGGCAGAGGACAATTCTTAGACTTCTCACACTCAAAGTTGATGTGAGGTATTAGTTGCTCTTCAGTAAACTTGCCCCAAGGTAGATCCCAATGATATATGAATGAGTCCTTAAATTACCTGTATTTATCCACTTAGGGTCTGCCTGTGGCAGTCCCCAGATCTTTGCTATTCCACTCCAGGATTTAAACTACAATCTAAGTCCTCTCCTTTACAAAATTTAAGTGCAATAGTGGAAAAAGTAATTAAATAGTTTATATAACAAAAGTGTTTTTGCTTTCATCTTCAAAATGTTTCTTTACTACATGGAGACATAGCACAACCCACACTTGGCAGCTTACAAAGAAAAAAATCAAGAATAAGTTATTTGGGGAGTGCTGAGGTACAGAGGACCTCAATGGGCTTGCTATAATGAGTTTAATAATTAAAGATTTTCATACTCACTGGTAAATTTCTTCTGCTTTTTCTTTGACTTTGGATTGGTCTCCGTACTTGAGATCCTCACAGGCTTCCCAGAAACTCAAATTCTCTCCTGCACAACAAGGACTCAGTTAGGAGAGGGCGAGACTGAGGAAAACTGCTTTGCATTTGTTAACTCCTGAATTTGTTTGATTTAGTGTGTGTTGGCTCCAATCTCGAGCACCTCTAATTGTCACATCGACCCTGAAGATCTCCTTGGGACTGAAGGAACAGCCTTCTGCTGCTCTCTGCTCAGGGGCAAACGACACCTGCAAAGGGCATAAACCCAGTCACAGATGCAGCTTGGTGGGAGCGCCCGCTGTGCAGTGCCCGGCTGCTGTATTTCGTGTCCTGTGCCACTAGGTGGTATTGCAGGCACTGCCTGCACAGCCAGCGCCTCCAAATCACTCTGCTCGCTTCGCTTTGTGGCCTTGTCATCGTCACAGCCTGGTGCCTACTGCAGAGCTGTGGCTTCTGCACTGCTGCTCCGAGCTGTGCAGTGGCCTTCGGTGCCTCCTAGGCAGAGGGAAGTGACACACGGACTCACCGCTGAACTCCTTCTTCAGGAAGAGCTGGAAGTTCTGCCGACCTTTGGGGTCTCTTATCAGCTCACTGAAGTTGAGGGCCCATCGCTCCACGCGCATTCTGGTGGGGATTTCCACTCTGCAGAGGTTTGACACAAACAGCACTGCCGCTTTCACACGGACCATCTAACTGACATGCTCATTACAAGCAGAATGCCCTCTAGCAGAAGGCCAGGAGATCTGTGCTGTTTCCCAGATGCTGTCATGAGCTCCTCAAGTCAGTGCACTACGTAAGTGGTGATTAAACAACTTGGTGCACGGTGAGATCAGGGTTTACCCTGTACCTGCACTGCTCTTGCTGCGCTCGCCAGCTCTGCAGGTCTGACTCAGCACCGTCCTGAAGGCAGCAGTGCTTGTAGCCCTGGGCTTAGCTTCTCCTAAACGCACTCTGTGCTGGTAATACCCCACAGGGCTGTCTGGCAGGACACTATCACTATCTCACGTGACAGTCAGTAATAGCCTGTACACATTAATCCCAGAGGTGCCGTTGTATAGATAACACATATCCAAACAGAGGCCCGAGGGAGACCTCACAGAGGGCACGGGCAGTCAATACCCATCTCAACCTCACCTCTGGGTACGTTCTTTGGAGCGCTGCGTACAAGGACCAGCTCTGCATTGCTATACCATCAGCAGTGCATGAATTAATAAGGCTAAAGCTAAGCCAAGCAGCTACACTCTGGTATTACTGGTCATATTCTATCCCTGTGTTGGGGAAGGCCAACTACACTCATCCAAGGTGAGGATCAGGCCCACTCAGCAGCTGCCAAGTGTGTAATCCCACAATCAGCTTGTGAATTTCCATAATATTAAGGAAAGCTCCACTTCAGGAGGAAGGGGACAACGCTGTAAATCCAGCATTTCCTTGGCATGGACAAGCCACGCCAAAAGGGGAATGCTTCCTGACTCGTGACCAGCAGCTGGGTATCGTGGCGAGATCCGTACTTCCCCTTTCTCATTTCTATCAGTATAAAGTTCAGAGTAAAACACAAGGACAGAGGATAAAAATACATACAGCTTCGCATTGAGGTCCCAGAACTCGGGATCATCTGTTATCCAGGGGTTGCTGGGGAGACATCCAGACAGCAAAGGGTCATTGGAGAGGAACTGCTCACAGTACTTCACAAGCCTGCAAATAAATCCAACAAAAAAATCAAAATATTAATTTGCAAGCAGAATTGCTGTCAGTTCCATTATAAACCCAAATAAATCATTACATGGACGCATTAATTAGCACAGTTCATTTTTCCCCCCATTTGCCATCAAACAGCAGTCTCGCAGTTATCTTTTAAAGCGGTTGTTTTGGCAGCTCAAGGGCTGAGAGAGAAGGGAAGCAAATACTGTATGGAATGGGATTGGATCCTCCATAGGCTTCCCCTGGGAAAACCGGGGAGGCTTCCTGGGAACCACAGGCTTCCCAGGAAACCCTGGGAAACCCCGGGAGAGGCAGAGCAGCACAGCGGAGCCTTGGCCTCTCCTTTCCTCCACGTACCCACCGTGCAGCTCGTTGCTCCGCAGCGGAGTCGAGGAGGGTTTGGCAGGAAATGCAAATCTCATCTCGAGCAGCAACCACAAACACCTCCGCTGCACCTTCCGAGCTGGCCAGACTAGTAATTACAGCCAATTTCACCAGTGTGCCGAAATTTTAGTTTTCACCTCTTTTTTTCATTCTTAGCAGGGAGGAAAAAAAAAAAAAAAACCTGTTTTCTCCACTTAAAATTCATCCCAGACCAAGCAGCTTTAGTGCACACGAAGCCAGGAGCCGTGTCCAAGGGCTCGCTGCTATCAGGCATCTTGGCAGAATCCCTGCAGTTGGACAGTGCTCCTGCACGAAGCATTCCACAGACCTGCTCTAGCCTATCTTCCCAGTGGAAATGCCAAGGCGTTCAGCATAATTTCCTCCAATCCATATTCTAATCATGCTACAAAACTGTCAGGTCAGGCAACACTGCTCTGCCCTTTTAATGATTAGAGCTTTGCAGCTCCTCCTAAATCAATGCAACGCTCTGATGCATGCACACCATCAAGTTGCTGATCCTACCCTAATCAATAATAATTAGATTTGGACCCAAACCCCCAGCTGAGACAGACAAATATTTTTGGATCTAGAGACTGGGTACTACATACTAGCAAGACAAGAGCCAATATATGAAAAGCTCCATAGCCAGACAGTTAAACATCATAAAATTCACGGATGCAGCCAAGTCTCCCCAGCTCCAACTCTTCTGGGAAACTGAGGTGAGGAGTTTCAAGGGACTTGGGAGCAGAACTGGGGGCATCTCAAGATGTCATTCTCACCATAAGTGTTGCTTCCCCAGCTCTTCCACCCATTTCATTCATCCACAGCTGTCTTCCCTCAGCTGAATTATCCCAGCCAAGAGGCTGGAGCACCCTATGTAGCTCAGACCAAGAGGATGAGTCTGTCTGTCTCGCTGTCTGTCACTGGGGGCTTGGCCAGCACAGGCAGAAGATGGACACGTTGCTGTGTCCTAGCACCATGGCCCCACAACGAGAGCTGCTGCTCCAGACTGCAGGATGTGTTAGGTCCCAAGCCGTGATTAGCTAAAACACCTTGTGATTTCAAAGGGAACTTCAACCAAGGCGGCGATGCTGCTCCATGAACATCCATAGGAAAGCTCTCCTTGGCTCCAAGGAAGCCTCTCCGCTGTGGCTGGGACTCTGTCCCCTCCTCTGCATTACACCTCCTGGCCAGGGACCACGCAGCCTGGAGAGCCAGCATGGAAACACCACCGCACGTGGCCACCACAGCCATTCCCATGAGTGAGCCACCACCTCCCACGAGGCAGAGCTCAATCCTCTCATTAAGAGGAGCACCAAGGGCTAATGAACACGCGGACAGACAGAAGGCAGGACTTACCCTCCCAGGGAGACGGATGATTTCACTCTGGTCTTCATGATGGCCTGCTGATAGTACATGATCTGAGAGGGATCAGATGTGACCAGTTAGGAGCATGGAAATGAGAGAACGTCACCATCTCTACCTGAACCTCAGCCTCTCCCACGGGGTCAGGCTAACTAGGCTGCTCCCTCCCTAATTATTGGAGGCTTAAAGAACCACAAAATCTCTAAATTATCCCAGCCACACAGGTATTTTCATTAACCTTAAGTGAAACATCAGAAGAGCATTTTATAGCGTGCAAACAATTAACACGAGCTCCTCATGCTGCATAACTGCACAAGAGCAACCCCATCGTTTCCCTCCCCACATCACACTTCTAGCTACATATAAACGCTCTGGAAGATTTAGCATGCAAATATCATCAACCTTTGGTTGTGATACTGGCACAATACTGGTGCCATTGGATGCATTTTTCCCCCACTAATTTAGATCTAATGAGCTAAATGAATGGAAGGACCAGTTACCTCTCTCCTATAAACATCCATGTTTTTTTTCTGTAAAATAAAGAAACAAATATCATCAAGCTGGAGTAGGTGTTTTGCCCACCTTTTCTCTGAGAAATTAAGCACCATTGCAGGTCTGCTGTGTGCAGTCTTCTCCAATTAATTGTCATTACAAATAAAATCAAACACAGCAAGCTCAGCTAATCAGGGTATCATCAAAGCTGAAAGCACCCACATTCTGTAAATGGTTCCATTAGCTGTATTTACTGTTTAGCACTGCCTCTTCCATCGCAGCCTGCCTGTATGCCTTCAATTAAAGGGTTATTCTAATGGAGCTAAATAGATTCGTTTACAAGACACAGATTAGATCATTCAATATTAGCTAAAGAAGACAGGAACCAACACATTGCAAAATATAAACACCACAATTAAAAGCCTCAGGAGCAGTAGCTGCTGTGCTTACGTGGTGATTTGAATAATTTAGACTATGTTATATGTCATCTATGAATGAACAAGCCCATTGAAGGCAAGAAGTTAACTGCAGGGTGTTTATTCACACAGCTTCCTTTGAAGCACAGTTACTTAGGGCAAAAAACTCAAGGAGGGAGAGGGGAAGAGAGGCCAAGGGGGGGGATGTTCTCCCAAGCCCTTAAAGGCTTATGCAGCTCTGCATCTCCTGGTTTAGCCACGCAGCTAATCTGCGGCCCACAATGATCCTAATTAAGCCAAGGCAGCCTCAGGTCTGCAGGGCGCCCCAGGAAGCCAAGATCCAGGACGCAGCAACAGGATCCAGCTTCAGAGCTGCCCTCTGGACACAGCCGGGCTCTCCCGGGCTGCTCTGCCACGGGACCGTGGTGGGGACACATCTGCCTTTTAATCCCATTGTTAGTCCCACTCAGGAAGGGGTTGTTTGACATATGAAAGACATCCACATGTAGCTGAAAGGCAGCTGGCTTTGAGAAGATGCACTCACCATTTCAGCAGCAGATAGGGCTCTATAGATTGGCTGATGTGCTGCCTAACACAGAATCAGCCCATCTGATCTTCACACAAGCCTAGCCTAGCCAGTACAGCACGAAGAGATTTGTGTTGTGGGATTGTAGGAGTAGGGAGTTTTGTTTTGATTTTTTTCCTGCTGATGGAAGTGCCATAAGTGTCTTGGAATGACTGCAGAGCATGTCATCTCAGCAGGAACAACCAGGAAAGCAAGCAAACACTGCAGAGATGCTCTGCAGGCCACACACATGGAACGGAGAGGATTTAAGGGCTGACATATCGAGGGAAGCACAAGGATCTCAGACAACAGTAGGACCATGAGCCATAGACCTACAGCCTCCCCTGTTGATGCAAAGTCTCCCGGGACACGTTATAGGAGACAGAGGATTCAACTGGGCTGTTTGGCTGGGAGAAACTGGCAGCAACTAGCACAGAGTAGCAGCTGCAAAGGCAGGAGAGCAGAGCTTACTAAAATCAGGGTACCGACACTGGTATTTGAAGGTAAGCAGAAGTCCAAGGCAAAAATAAATTGGGCTCAAAAAAGATCAACTAGTTAGCTTGGAATTACTGGGAAAAAATGGCTGGATGCAAGTGCAATGTAAAAGCTTTGCTCCCTTTCCTGCTTTTAAAGGTTTGCCTGATGCCAGGGCAGCTTTCTTGTAAGTCCTGTTTCTACAGTGTCATCATTGTTTCAGATGCACTGTAGAAACAGAGGACCAAAAAAAAGAAAAATAACTGCTTATTAACTCATTACATTTACTGTCCTAGAATTGCCTTCTTCCGAGAGCTTCATTTCTGTTCCAGGCCAGCTATTTCCTGCTCAGTAGGAGCTCATTAGCTCCTTAGGGAACCTGAGATACAAATCAGGCCCCTCCAGATTTACCAAGCGCCAGCTGAACTATTCCATTTGATAAAACTAGAGAGTGGTTAGGGCATTTAATTTAGGAAAAATATCAGCAGATTAAAACCATTAGATGGTTTTAAAAGGCCCCTAATTTCTCCTTCCCTGTTGCCAGATGGATGTCTTGGAGAGCCCTGGTGCAGTGGGGTGAGAAGGGGTGGATGTTGGCATAACTGCTTGAAGACACCTCCCACGGGTAGTTAAGTTGTGTTAATCTTCTACAGGGGTCTCAGAGGCAGGAGGTCACAGCACACACGCACGAGACAGACAGCTGGTGGGAAAGAGAAAACACACAAAGTTAAATGTTATTTATAGCAAGAAAGGTCATCATGTAGAAAAGTTATATGCAGGTAAATAAATAAAGCTAATCCTATGCCTGCCCACATGGAAAGCTTCTCAAAAGGTACGTCCTACACCAAGGATCCCTTCCTGTCAAAGCCTGAGCATGCAGGAAAGCCTGGGTGGCTCTGCTGGATATTTGCAGAAAGAGGAGCAAGAAGAATCTCCCCTTTCCTGCTCAGTCTCCACAGAGGAAATGCAGCTCAGAGACCAACTTAAAGGAGAAAGGCATTGAAGTCACCTCAAGCTTGGTGTCCTTGGCTCAGGCCCTCATCCCTCATTGGGATCTCTACTTAAGTGTAAAGTACGGGGGGCCTTTCGTGTCCAGGGTGGGAATTGCACCCATCCTCTCACTTCTTCTGTGCTCCAAGCAGCTGTCAGTTGGCTAGAGGCTTTCAGAAAGTTTGCAAACCCCAAATCTCCTGCCATGTCAGCTGTAAAACCGTGGGCGAGAACGGGAAGCCAGCCTCCTCTTCAGTCTGCCTTTCTCTCCTCCACTCTTTCATTTCCACTCTGAGGGGGAGAACCATTCCAGCAGCTAAAAGATACAGTACAAAGAAATAAAATACCCCCCAATCCTAGCGTTTTGCTCGTTTTTAGTCTCTATGGCAACAGAACACAATTGGCCAAAGCAATTATCCAGCCTCTGCCCGTTGAGATGCTTAAAGGCTGCTACAGAAATGAGAAGTTGTGGGAAGACAGCACGTTTGATCCCAGTAACATTTGCATTTAATTGCCACAACACACTTTGACTTCGCTTCCAAGTGAATGTTATGAAGTGCACAAATAGAGGATCACTTAAAAGGGCTGATGAAGAAAGGGAAGGTTGGCACCAATTCTCCAGCCATTGACTGTATTTGTTGTACTGTGGACTCTGAATCTGTCCCACTTAGGTTTCAGTCTCAGGTCAGTAATGTTTCTTCAGGGCCTGAAGATACACAATATTTATTCTTATGCAATGTAGTTTGTCCCCCATGCACTACCACAACTTCATCTTCCTCTTGCTCATTCTCCTTTTGGAGGTCTTTTCTATAAACCTGGATCTTTCCTCTGGATCCTTTATATCCCAGAACCCCACAGTTAATTTGGCACTAATAGAAAAAACATCAACAAGCAGCTGGAGGCAAAAGTTTCCTTAGTTCAGTTTCACCAGCAGAGAAAGTGTCCTGTAACTGCACACACACAAACTACCTGAAATCAAGTATTTTAAAGCCCAAAGAAGTTGCCCAATGCTGTTTTGCTGGTCGCAGCCCTGGGACAACGAGACAGCTTTGACTCCTGGCCCATTCAGCCACCACACCTGGGCTGACACACTCAGCCTGCAATGCCCCCCAAAAACACAGCCATGGGGTCACTATCTGGATCTTCCCAAGTCAGTAGATATGACAATAATGCAGCCTCACCTGGTTTACCTTATTTTCATTAGGATCTGTTACTCGGTCTATTCCATACTCCAGGACATCTTGCATGCCGGGCTGTTATAAACAAGAAACATCAGCACCTTTGTAGCTCGGTTGTTCTAAAGCCAATAGGACACATTAAAGCGCAAGGGGAGCCGCAGACCTAAAAGGGCTGTTGCTTCTCATTCTTTGCTGCCACCTCACACAGCATTCCCAATCGAGGCCTTTGACTAAGTCTCCCTCCCTTGCATTTCTGAGTGCAATCAAGGAGAAAAGTTGGGTGGATTCAGGATTCCTGTTGCCTCCTGGTCTCCATCTGGGAGAGACCATCAAACTGCAGCATGTCCCACTGTTTTTACCCACAACTTGCCCCCAAAGCTCCTTCGCGTTACTGCCACTGAGCCAGCTGGTTCCTCAAGCCCGGGGTTTGGCAGCACCAGTTAGAAACTAAAGTCACGTCCAGTGGCCCTGACTTACAGGCACTCGGTTCACGAGCCAGTAGGCTCTCTCCTGGCAGTCCAGCGCGTACCTGTCCGCCTTCTTCCGCTCCTTCCCTGCCCTGCAAAGCCAAGAAGAGGAGTGAATTTCAGCAGAGGCACTCGTGAATCTTCACCCCTCCAGACCAGCGTGATGATGAAGGTGCCAGAGCCCCAGCCTTCGCTGCTGCACGGACCCCAGGCCGACTGCAAGGCTTCCTTGCACAGACCGCACATCCAACCACCCAGAATCTAGTTCTGGACTCCAAATCATGTCCTTCACAAGGCCACACATGGCTGCTCTTCCCTCCTCTCTCAGTTTTAGGGAAATTATCTTCTTCTGAGCTCAGCTGGGAGCAGACACATCCTCTTTTGATTAGAGGGCCAGCCCTTTGGTACAGTTTCATGCTAAGAGCCCCTTACTTGTGGTCAGTCAGGTTGCCTCATGTTTATTGGCCTCAGATGTTGCTGACCAGTGTCTGGGACCTCCACACAGAGATATATTCCATACGTGGCTCATGCCCATCGCTCAGTTAAGGGGGGCATTTCCTCCCAAAAATGATCTCAAAATGGTGCCAGGAATGTTCTCAGGAGCTAAAACTCAGTCATCTCAATCTCTTCTATGAAACAGAACAGGCACTAGAAAAGTTTGGGTTGAATCAACTAATTCTAATTTCATCTACTATTTTATACACAGTCTTATCTGTCTTTAAAATTGTTTTTGGTATCCCTTAGCCTAAGTCTGACCTCAGTTTACAACAACAGCCTCATGATTAACAAGACAGTTATCTGACAAGCTGTCTTCTGACCCATTGGCTACAATCCTAGGCAAGATATAAATAGTCCTTGAATAGTAGGAGCAAAATATGCCACGCTGGGAAGTAGAAAAGGTGAAAGGAATCCACAAAAAAGGGAAAAGACCTTGTATCTAACGGAGTAATTCCATCTCATGCCCACTAACTTCCCCGTGAATTTGAAGCATCCAGCCAAATTTCTTCACTCACAAAAAGTGGGATGAACAAAATGTCCCTCCTAAACCGAGAGGCCACAAGCTGATACAAAACCCAGGTTTATTTTAGAGTCTTGAGGGGAACTTGTGAGCTATTTTAAAGCTGCAATCTATGTTTTAAACTGTACCTTAAGTGCATATCTAGATAGCAAGACTTCATCTCCTCATACCCTCCCCAGCGAGGCAAATAACAGAAACTGAGGTGACTCACTTATACTGCTCTTTGGCCTGCATAATAACAAAATCCCATTTGTAGTTTATTTTTTTATTGAGCATGTTGTAATGTTCCTGAAATAAAAATAAAAAAAGCAGTTAGTGTGTGAATGCTGGACAAGGCACTCCCCTCCTAGGGCTTTCTTGACTCTCCACAATTTGACTAGTCAGGCTGGCAGCTAAGCTAGAAATTCCAGTTTCTTCCCAGCACAATTCATACGAACTACAGTATTTCAAAAGTACCACTGCAAGGAGGGCAATTACCCTTGTTGAAATTATCCCTGACTTCAGAATCCTCTTTCTGCACCAGTTTCTTTTTCACTTTTACAATTTTGGCCTTTGAGGCCCCTGGAGGAATATTTCAAGCAATTGCAATTTGATTTTCTTTGCCACACTCCAGCTACAGGAACAGATGGCCAGAGAAACAGCAAAGCAGAGGCTTGCAATAGAACAAGCACAATATTTCCTTACCTTTTCATATTCTTCTAAAATCCCCTTCCTCTTAATGTTCTTCTTTGCTAGGTAAATTGCTGAGTAAGAAAAGAAAAAAAAAGCAGCAAAATACACGTAAACCAAAATATCCACATCCAGGACTCACATAAATACAATCTTTGTCTATTAAGTGAGATGAAAAGATAAAAAATATCTTTATATCTTAATAGACAAAGACTGTGTTTACGTGGGTCTTAATATCTTAATAGCTATTAAGACATTTTCCCAGGCACGAGCTCCAGTCCCACCAAAAGCTCATTGAAGATGAGCTGGGAGCTTCCATTTTGCCATGGACACTCCTGGATCCGGGGCAGGGGTTGGAGCAGGGCACAATGAGCAACGTGGGTCCCTATTTCAGCAGTTGAGCCTCCTCCAGGAACCAAGCCAGGGCCTCCAGGGCCATAGGATACTGGGCCAAATCTTTAAGATGTTGAGGGTTTTAGTGTTCTTCCTATAAGCTTTCCAAGCACAGGCCAATGTCTTGTTCCAAGTTTTGTTCAAAATGTTCCAATCTAAAAGTGTTTTTCTTCAGAAGATCTACAGCATAATGTAGATAAAAGCCACATAGGACAAGCTTGGCATAAACAAGCCAATCTGAAGTGCACAGCATAGCCTGAAGGAGCAAATCAAGCTGTTTGGCCCAAGTTTCACCACCAGGCCTATAATAAAAGGCATTACAATGGCAGCAAAGATCAGTATGGAAAAGCTGTCACGAGATGCTGCAGCAACCACAAATTGTTTAAAGAAAGAACCAGCTCTAAATGCAGGGCTAGATCCAAGCTGCAGGGAGGCAGCCTTGGGCCAAGGTCCAGGAATACACTCAACTACTCAGGGAAAGTTAAGCTTGTGTTTAAAGTCTTCCCTACTCAGCGGGGCATTTTAGATGTGTTCCAGGCTGATGGGTCCTGGTGGAAAAAAATGGGGATTTAAACACTTTTATCTAATTAAGGTCACAATAAGGCAGTCACATCCAGAGTGCTCCCTCCATTCTGTATTACTTAATAGCATAAAAGGAAATGCTGGCCACTGCATGGGGACACACAACAGAAAGACATGAGCAGCAGACGTGGTATGGGACTGTGTGCACAGAGACACAGGACTGAGCTGCCCCTCCTGAACAAAAATAACCCTCACTTACCATAGTCTGTGTCATCAGCAGGCCAGCTCTGTGCGGGCCAGAAATAGGGAGTCTGCAAAAAAACAAGCCCATTTAGTCAAAGGCAGCATCCCAGCTTGCTTTTAAGTGGTGCCAGAGTGGGAAAACTGGCCTCAGGCTCTGTGGACCCCTCTTCCATTCTTCTGCATGCCGAAGGATAAGCACAGCTACATAGTTCAGCCTTGTGACTCCAGCTCCTGGAGAACTGCTCTAGTTGTCTGCTTTTCAAGCTAGCTTCAGTCAACCTCTTTAGATGAGCTGCAGCTCACCTGGAACCTGTACAGGCTGCTGTCTGCTTTGAGGGTGAGGTTCTTTGGCTCCTGCAGAGGATAGATGTATCCATACTTGACAAACAGGTCTCCCAGGTGCAGTGCCTCTGGAAACGGAGGAGGAAGATGCTGTGATTGCACAGAAACACCACACTGGAGCTCAGAAGTGAGCTCAGAACAGAAGAGCATATCTAAGGGGGCTGTTTGTGAAGAGCTCTAAGTTTTACAAGACCAAAGCTGAAAAGCCTTCCCTGTTTATATTTCTACCTACCTTCTCCAGTGATCTGCAAACGCTGGAGAATCCACTGCAGTATATCATTACCTGCAAAGCAAGGAAACTATCAGGTACTTCAAAATATGCAATGCATGGGCCAAAGGGGGATTCCTGCACTCCTCATCCCAACAGTGCTCTGCAAATGCAAGGATGCCTCGTTCCACGCATGTCCTCAAATGCACTGTGCAAAAACAGGAGAAAAGCTACACGGCTGTTCCCCACTGTCCATGCTGCCTTTCGGGTGTTTCTCCCGAGTCTGCATCAACTCTGATCAGGACAGGGAACAGGGCAAAGGCAGCCAACTTGGGACGGTTCATAGCAAGTGTTGAGGAGAGCCACGTGTGGCCTGAGCATCACTTAAGCCTTCGTTATTGGCTTAGAAAGGGCTTAAGCAACACACATTCCCAGGGAAGATCCTTGTCCTCGTTTTGCACTATCATATCTGGAAAGAATCACTGCAAAGTATTTCTGTACTCACAGAGCATGGCTCAGCTTTAGATAGGCACCAGTGACTGATCTTCTTGAGTCCTTTAAGGGACACTACTTGCAGTGTAGAGGTAGCAGCTAAGTCTTAGATCTACTTAGATTGGGGTAGAATACTAGCCCAACTTGGAGTGGTAACAGGACATATTGAAAGGAAGCAAGATTTCTACATTCACAAACATTTCATTTCTCCAAGTTCACTTGTGGGGACGTAGTCAGTCACACCCATAGTCAGCATAAGCTTCCAACAGTCTTGCAGTCTTCATCCAGAACTTAGTACTGTAACTGTGAACCTTCTTCCACTTAAACAAGGCCAGGCAAAAAAAAAAAAAAAAAAAAAAAAAAAAAAAACAAAAAAAAA